>VYZT01027268.1:0-18015 GCA_013400735.1 Pomatostomus ruficeps
ATTTGTGTGGTATGATTTATACATCGTGTTTCTTATTGTGGAATCTATGTGTTGTTTCTACAACACATAAGGCCCCTTTGTCCTCATTAACCACAGTTTATAAAAGCTGGATACTTTTCTGTGTCTGCAGTGTAATTCGTAGCTTGTCAAGCAAATCTTTCCCCACTTTGTTAAGGCCTTTGTCCTCTCAGATTGTTTTATTTCAAAAGTACCAAACTGAATTTTGCACATCTGAAGTCATTTCAAGCAGAGGAGAAAGTTAGGCCTTTCCATAACTTCCTTTGGAATATTAACTATAACTTTTCAACTTTATGAGAAAGAGGAAACATTTCCTAATGCAAAGAAAAATGAAATGTATGTCTTATGTGGTTTCTTTGAGCTCATTTTTTTATTATAAGAGAAAAGTTGTGGAATTGATCAATTTAGGTCCTAGCCAATTATTGTAATGAAATAATAGAAATTTGAAAAAGAGAGAGGGTGCAATTTCTCTGCAGATTTTTTTCTTGATTGGGGCTTTTTTGTTTTCTGAGAAGATATTTTTATGTCTCTTGAATAGAGGCATAACTAGTACAATTAATTTATTTTGTCTACAGCAATTATCCATTAACCATCCATCTTTCCAGAATTCCCACTATAAATAGTTTTTTTGGCTTCAGAGTCCTCAAGACAGGCCTTTTACTACAATGGTTTTCTTTAATACCATCCCTATCATTATCAGTTTTATGTTGTCTTTTTTTTAAGCATTCAATCTTCAAGTGAATTGGATGCAAAGTAACTTTAAAAGAAAGAGTTTTCTCTTAGAATTTCTTCCTTCTTTCATTTCCTTATAAGTTTACCCTCAAGACATCTTGAAAATTGAATTCATTATAAGAAATCAGATTATACTTGGACACCATAATGTGTATAAACTGCAAATGGCATTTCTACATTCCCCTACCTTTAAAGTTTGTTTAAAATCCTGTCCAAAGCAGACCTAAGCTGATTTGCTTGGATGCACTCACAATTACTTTAAAATCCACCCTCTATTTTTTTTTCTTCCTGCCAAGTCCTATGGATGTCTAATTTACTCTTATTTACAAGAAACTAAACAAGTTTAAATGGCATTTCAAAGGATTAGGTAATAAAAGGAAATTTAATGGTATTCAACTCACTCCAAACTTAGTGTAAAGTAGCGATATGTTAAAGTAATGAAATATTTCCTCTTCTACTGGCTTTTGAAAATCAACACTGTAGAAGGAGGGATAACCAGGCTAATTTTGTGGAAGTTAAGCTATTGGGTGCAGCATAAGACACAAGATTATCAGATAACATTTAACTGTAATGCAATGTTCTTGCAGTCAATAAGTATGGTTGCAAACACATAGCTGGGAGAATACTTGGACAGTACTCAACATAATCATGGACACTGTGACCCTGGTCAAATTTGCAATGAGGTTTGATAGAACTTATGGACCTCCAGGGCATATCTTCTTGGGCATGCACATAGGATCATAGAATCCGAATGTTTTAAGTTGAAAGAGACCTTCAAATATCATCCAGTCCACCCCTCCTGCCATCTTTGACTAGATCAGGTTGCTCAAAACCCCATCCAATCTCAGTTTGAACACTTCCAACAATGGAGCATCCACAATTTTTCTGGGCAATCTGTTACAGTGTCTCATTACACTCATCTTGACAAATTTCTCAATGTTAGAGAATTGTCCTATGCATATTCATATCTCTGCTATGGACAGCATTCTGATCTCAAGGCAGATACAAGAACTGAGAATAAACAAAGTTATATTAACAAAATTGAAAAACACAAAAGGGAACAGTGAAGTAATAGAGGCAACATTAGGTTTTCAGAAAAAAATTCAAAATCAACCATGGAGTTTTTAGTAGAAATAATCCACTCCATTAAAATACTGTAAATCTTCATGAAAATCTTTCTTATAACAATGCCTGTATGACATTATGCATATGAAATATATTAGGGCTTTTTCAGAAGAGGTCATATACTAAGAAAATAAAAAAAAGTGAAATATATTCACAAATGAAAATAAGATATTTGCAAGGAATATAAAATATTCCAGGATTTTCTAACTATATAATAGTATTTACAGGCAGATGTTTTATGCACTTGAATCAAGTAAACTTAATAATTAAGTTTATGGTAAACCATATCCTGAAAGACTGCATCTAAGTTGCATTAAAATCAATATGCAAGTCTAACATCAAAAGGAAGGCTTTATGTACCTAGTGAATGAGTACTATTGATTTGCTTTTAATTAAATTATAAATGTCCTTATTTAAACCTTATATATAGCTTATTTACATTTGTATTTTTCAAATTTTTATTGCTTGCTTGATTTCCATGTTAGGTTTTATGGATAGCTCAAAGCTTCAATTATTTGCTTCATGGCAGCCTTAATGGCTATAACTGAAGTCAAGTATTCCATTGTCTTAGAAGTGGTAGGAACATTTGCTAAGAAGCCCCTACTACACTGAATATGGGTGTTCAAATCTTTAATGAGAGGTGAAGACAATTAAAGTAAGCCTATGACATCNNNATTAAAGTAAGCCTATGACATCATTTAGTTTTACCCTGAAAGGAAGTTGAGGTCAGAAAGTTAAAATCTCCCCAAAAAATTGGAAAAATGCAGCTAAAAAAAAGTCAAAATTTGATCACCTTCATAACAATATCCAGTAACACAAGACTTTCACTTGGATAACACTGACCATGAAAATGAAACTCCTAGCCAGTGATTAACAATCAGGGGTATTGTTCTTAATATAGGCTGTGCTGAAATGAAACACAATGTTCAAGGCACCCATAAACTTTCTTTCTTTGATCATAGAGCAGCACTACTTTCTCTACAGTTCACGGACTTTCCTCATCATCCGATATCAAAACTTTAATCAGGCATATTGATCTCATTTTCAACCAGTCACTCTGCCCTTCTTTGTTCCTCACCTATCATAGTAAAAATAAGGGGAAACTGAAGCTCAGCCACATGTAAATTCTAGGACAGCAGAATTGATAATAGAATTTACACCACAATTTGACTCTTGAGATCCCAGTGTTCAGAATTGTGACTTCATGTGAGACAGAGACTCTGAAAGTAGAGAGGCATTACTGGGTAAAAAAAAATCCCAGCATTTAGTAGTTGATTAGATTAAATAAGTAGCTCTTGCTATATGGACATATAACTCAGTTTCTCTGGAAAAGGCTGTTACATGATTTCTCTCTGCCATATTTTGTTGCAAGAGTAGTTCATGTTTTAAAAAGTGTAGGATAGAGTCACACACAGTTTTGGGTTGGAAGTAAACTTTAAAGGTTGTTTTGTCCAATTCCTCCTGTAATGAGCAAGGACATCTTGAACTAGAAGTTGCTCAGGGCCCCATCCAACCTGATCTTGAATGTTTCCAGGTATACCACCACCTCTCTAAGCAACCTTTTTCAATGTTTTTACACCCTCATTGTATATTTCACCATAATATGCATGTTCCATCCCTCTGATATTTTTGTGGCTCTCCTTCGGATCCACTCCAATAGGTCAATGCCTTTCTTGTACTGGGACTCCAGAGATGAATACAATACTCCAGGTGGATTCCTACTAGAGCAGTGTAGAGGGGGAGGATCATTTCCCTCGACCTGATTGTCACACTTGTTGTGATGCCACCCAGAATAAGGTTGGGTTCCTGAGCTGTCCATGCACCTTTGCATCTCATATCAAACAGGGATTGCACTGACCCAGGTGCAGCACCTTGCACTTGGCCTTGTTGAACCTCATGAGGTTCCCATGTTGGTACCTCTGACTGGCACCCCATCCCTCATGTGTGTCCACCACATCACTCAGTTTGGTGTCATTCATAAACTAGCTGAGAGTGTACTTGATCCCCCTGGATACATAAAGGAGAAGAAAGTGAATTAGAGCAGTCAGCATGAATTGATAAGAGGTAAACAATGCCTGACCTACTTGGTTGACCTCTCTGATTTGGAGAAAATAAGAAAAAGTGGATATAATTTATGGGAATTTTAGCAGGACTTTCATGACTGCTTCTCACAGTATTCTCGTTTCAAAAGTACAGTCCATATAACAGATATCCATAAAGATAATAAACTAACTGGGTAGTGGAACCCAAAAGTTCATGGTTAATAGGTCATGTTCTACATGGAGACTGGTAACAAATGAAGTACTTAAGAGATACGTGAGGGATACTTAAAAGTATGTAAGGGATACGTGCTGTTCAAGATCTTTATCAATGACCTGGAGGAGATTTCAGAGTGTATGCTCATCAGGTTTAAAGATGACACCGGCTTTGGGATGGGATACGACATTCAAGGATGGGGACAACATCCAGAGGGACCTAGGTATGTTGGAGAAATGGATTGGTAGGAAACTTATGAAATTCAACTGAGAAACAACTCCTGTCCTTGGGACAGAGAAGTCTTGGAAATTATACAGTCTGGGGATGGACATGCTGGGATCAGTTCTTTAGGAAATGTCTTGAGGCCCAGTAGAGAGCAAACTGAGCCTGAGCCAGGTGTATAACCTGGCAGCAAATGCAGCCAACAACATTGTGTGCTATATGAACGGAGTATGGCCACCAGATCCTGAGTGATTATCGCTTTATTTAGCACTTGTTAGACCATGTCTGCAAAAGTGTGCTCAGTTTGGGGCACCCCAAAGCAAGAAACATTCATAAACCAGAGTTCAGCAGAATGACAGAAAGACTAATGAGAGTGGAGAAAGTGCCCCATGCAGAGAGGCTAAAAAATCAGCCTGAAATAAGGACAGTTTAGGAGGCACACAACTGCAGTCTGAGAGTGCCCACAAGGAGGTTATGAAGGAGATGGACCCAGGCTCTTCACAAGATGTATGCAAAGTAAATGGGGGAGGATGAAGGACAATTGGCATAAATTAAACAAAGAAAGGTTTCATGTGTATATAAGGAGAAAACTTTTTCCCCACAGGAACCTGTTCCACAACAATAGATAAAGTGGCCCAGAGGATCTGTGTGGTCTGTATCTTTGGAGCTTTTCGAGATCTTCTAGGTTGAACCCTAAACACTAAGATCTTATCCTATAACTGATCCTGCTTTGAGCAACCAGTTGGACTAGAGAACTCCTGACAGTCCTTCACACTATTTCTCCCATGATCAGAAACTTTTGTGTCATAAGTCCTGACCAACTAGTGAGTGACAAGAGTTTTCAGTCTTTTTTTTTTTCTAGTCCATGACTTTAAATTTACAAATGACTTTGTAAAGCCAGACTCCAATTTCCCAAGTGGTTCTCGAGATCTCCAAGAAACTGAGATAAGAGGACACGGGCAAAAAAAGTGCTCTTACAGGTTAGAATCTGTTAATAAAGAAATGTCTTAGTGCATGAAGATTGTTTTGGAAGGGAACCTGAATGAGTAACAAGGCCCTTTTTGCTATTCAGTAGGTAAGCTTTTCTTGTTTGTTAGTTTTATTACTTGTTTGACCTTTCAATTTGAAATGGGAATAGTTAGCAAATCTGTGCAGCTTGCTTCAGCTGAAGGTTTCTAAGCCTTTCACTGAAAATCTGGATGATTTTTTCTGCTCTGCAGGACATTGCAATGTATTATATGGCAAAGAAGAACGTAAATGTTTTAGTGGTCACCTGCTGATAAGTAATTACCTTCATATACTCTCCTCTGTTTAGCTCAATGTGAGAATATTTATCTGCTTATGAAGGAATGTTGACAATTTGCCTGACTCCCCACCTATTTTTATGAAAGCGACCAGAAAGAACACTCTTCTTCCTGATGTGCAAATATTAGCCAGAGTGACAAGCATTATAAAAACATCTGCCACTCTACATTCATTAATAGTTCAACCTTTTATTTGAGTCTGAATAATGTCTATAGCTCTCTTCTATCTTTTAATCAAGATGTGAAATCTTGAACTTTCAGGTTCTGGACAGCATGAGAAGGACTTAAGCACTCAACGAGACTTGGGAAAAAAAGTTTCTGTCAATTTTGTTATCTATCTCATGCTTCAAGCGTGAATTTTTTAATGTAAGCTGATGAGTAATTATTGATGTCTTCCAGTACTGCCTGATGTACAGGCTCTTCTTCTTAGATGGACAGGACAGAAATAAGCCTACAAAACCACAGACTTTGAATCCAGTCTGTGCCAAAGTGTGGGTAATATGGTTGATGTATCTGGGAAGTATAAACTTTGAATATATATATATATATATACACAGGCCTGTACATGTATAGTATACCATACATCCCAAGAGGAGGTCTGGACAGAAAATGGCACATGTTAAGGCAGATAACTGGATATTTGATAGCCCTATTCACGCAGAGTTAAGTGAGGAACTTTTCTTTGCTCTTCAGGATCACTGTGTATGATGATGTACCAGTGCTGCTGTGGACATGCACAGGCCTGTTACAAAACAAAGGTAGATTTCCTGACTGTGGAGATCAGCATTCAAGAATCAACATTTGCAAGCTATCTTATGAAAACAGTAGGTCTTTTATCAACCTATTATCACTAATAAATGCAATTATTTGCAAATCTCACTTCAGAATTACTTTCTCTCTTTAAATGAAACTTCAATTTTATCAGAAGTGTTAGTGCTGAAAACCTAAATTGAAAACTAACAGAATGTTGCAAAGATGAGAAGATATAAAATTTCCTGAATCTTTTTTTAAAGATTTTTCTTTCCCCAGGAGAATTATCTTTCTCTTATCTTAAACCACTCCGAGTCAGCTATTTCATTGGTAAGAGTGATAAAATGTTCCGTATTGAGGAAAGAAATGTCTGAATCTCTTACAGCCCACTGGTAAATACTAGAGTATATAAAATTTCCAAAAGACAACCCTATACAGTGTTTTCTATATCTAATAGGGACCTTTCTCTTTGGACATTTCTTGCTCTTAATCTAGCCCATTATGTGTTATATAAGATTTTCTTGAGCGTTCCCATAAATAAAAATAGTATCTTGCAATAAACTGGAAACCAATCTTATTAAGTTATTAGATATATAACTCATTTCCAGTGCTCTTAATTAAGAAGCAGTTGTAAGAGCTAAGATATAGAGAAAATGTAGGATACTTCCTTTTTTTTTTTTTTNAACTAGACGCCACATATTAACTGACAAATAAAACGATCTAAATGAGAAAATGTCTGGACTGGAAATGTTTCAAAATGTTTCAAAAAGCTTGAAGACAAAGCTAACAGCTTATGTGGTTGAATTAGAAGAAAGTGTAGGTGTGCAGTATCCATCTAATTAATAAATATGCAAGACATTATGCAATTATTTATTTCACATTGTCTCTTCATGGCAAGAAAGGGCATGATAGAAAACTTGTTCAGAAGAAATGAATTTAGCACAGGTAACCTGGTTTCTTCTCAAAGACTGTAATCTTCAAGGCAGCTGTTTGAGGGAGGAGTGTTTTGGGGTTTTGTTTCCTCTTTTGTGCGTATGTGTGGTACAAGCCCATGCTTCAAGATATAATTCCTTTGCATTACTTTGCCTCACCTATCGAGACAAGTTTCTTCCTGCTGAATTAAATCTACTGGGATTTGTCTCTCTCTGTGGTGAATTTTATATAAAACATTAATCCTAGCAAAGCAAAAAATCTCTGATATGCATTATGAATACTTCATTCTTATAGTATTGTTCATTGTTTGACAATTTATATTTTTCCTTCTACAGATGTGTGGTCTGTGACCATCAATAGGAGAGATTCAGACTGAGTTTTTCAAAACTGTTTGCAAGCAGTTTATATTGCATTATCATCTGTTTATACTGCCCTATTTTTTTCTGCCCCCTTTCTGTATTCAGTTGTTGCTGAGAGTGATATACTCAGTTTGAATATTTTCAATGTGGAGCCCTCTCAATAGAATAATCAAAGTTCCTCTTTCCAAAATATCTTGCTGTCATGGTTTAACCCCAGCCAGCAATCAAGTGTAACAGAGCTGCTTGCTCACTCCCCAACAAGCATTATGTGGGGGAGAATCAAAGGGTAAAAGCTGCAAAACTCATGGGTTGAGCTAAAGACAGCTTTATAGGGAAAGCAAAAGCTGTGCCTGCAAGCAGAAGGAAACAAGGAATTTATTCACTGCTTCCCATGGGCAGGCAGATGTTTAGCCAGCTCTAGGACAGCAAGACTCCATTGTGTGAAATGCCTACTAGGGAAGACAAATTCCATCTCTCCAAACAACCCCCCTTCCTCCTTCTTCCCCCACTTTATGTACTGAGCATGATGTCATATGGTCTGGAATATCCCTTTGGTCTCTTTGGGTCACCTGTCCCAGCTGTGTCCCATCTCAGCTTCTGATGCACCCCCAGCTCCTTCTCAGTGTGGCAATATGAAAAGCAGAAAAGGCCTTGACTCTGTGAAAGCCCTGCTCAACAATAACAAAAATATCTCTGTATTATCAACCCTGAGTTCAGCACAAATCTAAAACACAGCCCTGTACCAGCTACTCTGAAGAAAATTGTTCCAGCCAAAACCAGCACACTCACATACATTCTTAGTCTAGGTTTTGCAGCCTCACCAAGTAATTTCATAGCTAACTTTCTGAGTTACTTAGTACTAACACTTGAATTATACTTGATAAAAGCATTTTGAATATTTCTAGACATGCTACAAAATTATTTATGTGGTAGTCTAGGCCAGATGCTATTATTAAAGTAAGTTGTTAGTAATTTTATTCAGAAATGTTCTACGATGGTACACAGAAAATATCTGGTTGAAATGTTTGTATCCTGTTTCAAGGAAAACAAAGCAGACTGTGCCCAGAGCCACAACCAAGTTCATTGTAAACCTAAAGAAAAAATTAAGAATACAGTTGGTGAAAGGAAGGCCTTAAGTAATTTCTGCCTTTTGACATAGAGCCATGTAACTGGCCATGTCTTGACTTCTTAGATTCTAGAAATTGAACTTTTTCCTGCATACACATACTACAGGTGCATGTGTAGTTGTGGAGATGTTTTCTCCAATCTGTTGTGTTTCATATATTTAATCAAGAAAAAGTATAGATCTAGCTTGCACATGGGAAAATCCATTTTATCCTTTCACCAGTAGGTGAAGAGCTCATATACCAGTCATTATATGCTCCTCAAGGCAAGTCTCCAGAAGTGAGAAAAATGCATTTATTATTATAATTTTTTTTAATTATGCAAATATACATTGAAATCATTGGTTAGCCCTCATCTGAGCAATACAGATTTAGAGAAGCATTTCACACCTCATGGTGCAATTAAGTGCTTTTGAACTTAACATCAACTCACTTCCTGAGAGGAATTACAGTGAAGGTTTTAATTATTTAAGAAAAACGTTAAATTGTCCAGGTAAAATATTCAGACACTTAACAGAGGTTTTAGAGACACCACTCCTAAAAAAATAATACCAGAAAATGAACTCAAATAAAAACAAAAATCACATAAAGAGATATTAAATTTGAGGAACTGCTTCTTCCTAACACTTCAGACAAAGGCTTCAAACAAAGAAAACTTTAAAATGTAAAGATATTTTCTAAGACTAATTAGCTGTTTGCAAGAATGTCTTGAAAAAATACTATGACCTACTTAGTGCAATTGGTCATAATAGACTTAAAATGGACTGTCATAGAAACTAAAACAATGGGCAGGATGGAGGGAATAAAGAAATTCAGAACTTTACAGAGGAAAGTTATGGCAATAGGGAGTATCTTCATTTAATTTTAGGTTTTCTTACTGGCCAAAACTTTGAGTTTAAACTAATCTATTTCAGAAATGGTACTGATTTTCCTGTTTAACTGAAAAGCTAGAATAAGCAGGTGCTTGCCCATCTGCCATTTCTCCATCTGCCACTGTCCAAGAAAGCACAGTTGGAAACAACTGTGTCTGAGGTACTTCTGTACAGCAAATATTGGCAACTGGAAGCAATATCTGCAAATGCCTGTTACACAGTTTAGGAAATACACAGAAATCCTCAGTCTGACCGAAGATATAATAAGTTGATTACCAAAATATTTCACCGCGTTCCTTTTTATATATGTCATCTTTTTCAAGTCTACCATGATGTTTCTTCAAACAACAGTAAGAAATCTTCCATTATTGGTTCTAAGCTGATGAAACAAGGGAATGATGGGCATCAAATCCTAACATAAATCCCTGGTTATAGAGAGAAACAAAATGTCATTTAAAGAGCAATGGATAGGCTCTATGGTTGGATATATCACCAAGGAAAAATATTATTCAAATCATTAGAATCTGAGAAATTAATGATTTATTTTTATGCAGAAACATGTCAAAAACAACTGAGATATAATACATATGGGAAAAAGAAGATAGATAGGATAAAAAAGACCAATATATTAATTTGATGACATGGGATTTGCATTTGGATTTGAATTTATATTTTCCAGAAGGGAAAAAAAAAAAAAAAGAAATTAAGAAGAAGAAAAAGTTTCCTGACACTTAATATGTACTGAATTTTCTTTTGGAAGATGATATATGTATCTGACAACAGAAGGAATCTATTGTAGTTATTAGATTACCTGCAAAGTGATAGGCATCCTCTTGTTCTTTTGATGCGTACTGTGAGTATAGCACTGCTGTACTTTGAAAAATGAATCAGTGACAATGACATCATGAGGTTCCATATTTACACTTCTCTCAAAGTCTGACATAATGCACCTGTTTTCTCTGTAAGTCAGAGGCTGATTTCTATGTGTTTTAGCCCTGCAGTTTTGATCTAAGAAATGAAAAACAACTCACAGTCTTATATAATGAACTTTCAATCAGAGATTGCTGGGCAACTGTGTGCTTGGTATGCATTAGACAGAAAATCTGATAGTTTGGTTTTGAATAGTTGCATTTTCTTAGCAACATTAGCAAAAGTAAAATTTATTAAATCTCTAAAATTAGAGAGAATTTTTATTTTAATTTCATTACACTAGTTTTGATCATATCTTCAACAGTAAAAAGAGCCTTAAACAAAGCCGACTTATTTTGCTAATAAAAGGAGAAAGTGTTTTAAATTTATAGAATTTATTACAAAAAAAGTTTCTAGATTCAAGAACTTAACAGTTTTTAGTTTCCTGATATTTTGGTGACTACTTGTGGTTCTTTCTGGAAATATTCCTGAAACCTACATCAAAAATTTTCACAATAAAAATTGATCTTGATCAAAATCAATTAATTATTTTTTGTTATTTTTAATGAGAAAGTTTTCTTCTGTAAAATGTTGCAACAGTCCACTGAGAAAGTAGAAACATCATTACATTTAAATAGTCAAACAACCCATGATAGTAAAAAAAAGTTTCCTATGATTTTGGAATGTATACTCTGCTTAACTTCTTTCCAGAGTTGAATTCCAGGTGAGACTGTAGACTATAGGCTGTAGAGTACTGTGATGGAATGCATGGGAAAACTGAAGACAATTAATATATTCTTTTACTGATTACAGAGGAAAGGGACGTCATTAGGAGTGATGGCTAGTTGTGTAAATAGCACTGAGTGTATTGCAAATATAAGAACCAAGTAGAGCCTAGAATGAATTAGGATATCATTTCCAGATTTTAACATTGATCTTCATAATATACGCTAGAGAACATTTAAAAGTTTTGGGGTTTTTCCATTATATAGCCTCATAGAGAATCAAATAGCTTCACACTGAAAGAAGAAGTCTCAAACCACAGTTTAAGCACTAACATTTCCCTCATAAATAATTAAAAGTAAATCTTTCTTAAGAGATCAGAGAACACAAGGTAAACAACTATGTGGAAAGGACTATTTTCCATGTGAAATGTGGGGAGGTGGAAGTGAGACTATTCAGCAAAGTGAAAAATTATAAGCAAGGGTCAGCCTGAATAATTTCGGTACTGTTAATATAACTTTCAAGACAGACATCTGGAATGGCTGACGAAGCCAACATTGACAAGAGGGAGCTTCCATAAAGCGAACTATAAAGTTTCTGTGCAACAGCCAGCCAGTTAAGTAAACACTTCCCCCTCTCCTTAATTTATATCCCTCTTCCATATACATAACCATAGTAAGTCCATACAGAAAATTAATTTTGTAGTGTTGTCTTCTGTCTTTTGCTTTCTCTTTTTCACCACATATGAAATGTGTAAGTTTTTCTGCTCAGATTATAAAACGTTTGAAAAATATTTTTTGCTTTTCTTTTTGCCACAAGTATTTCAAGTATTATATCTTTTCTGTAATATTTACCTTGCCCATGATGTTCTTTTCCACATTCTACTTCTTAGAAACATGTATGTCAAATATCAAAATATAAGAAAAAATGTTTTTATGCAATCTAGTAAAAAAAAACTTTACCATCATCAAATTAATGTCAAACCTATCAAGGGATTTTTCCTCCATGTTTCACTAAGTGCAAAATTCTGGTTGGCAAACCAAGTTAGCAAAGTGTCCTCTGTAATCTAGAATTTCTCTAGAACTTTCCAGAGTTAAATGTCTATTTATTGCTGTTTATTGGTAAGGTCTAAAATTGTTGTAGCGTGTTCGTGGGTTGTTTAACTTTCATAAACTGATTTTTACCTCTCTTGAGGCAGATGGTTGCTCTTTCCAAAGTGTCATTTTCAAGATTATTAGATTTTTTCCTTCCTACTATGAACAAGATATAAAACTCGTACCAATAGTGGTTTTCAGTGTTTTGGTATATCTTATTGAAGGAGCTTTCCAAAATCAGATATTGGCATACTCTTAAAACATGATGTTTTGATACTGACCATAAACGCATGCTTAAGATATAAAAAACCACATCGATTCCTAGAAAAAGAAATGCTCTATACTGTCATGAGAAAAATGTATAGACAAGTTTCTTAGGATAAAATAACTTACATGTACCACATAATTTAAAGCAATCCTTTATCAAGTTTTAAAATTTCCTCTCAGAAACTGTGCTTGGGAGGGCACAGTCAGTTTTAAATGGTTCTTGCAGGAACAATCAGGGTGCCTGACATTTGCAGAGGAAGCTTAAAAAAGGAAATGTACTTTACAAAGAGCAAAAGAAAACCAGCCAGAAACTCCAGGGCTAGAACTGGGGAAACTGCTTCCCTTTTAAGGGAGTAGCTCAACATTCTCCTTACTGTGCTTGCCTTCCCATCTCTGTGAGAGCTTAGCAATTATGAAAATGTTCTGATGTAGTAGCGTACATGACTTCTCTCTTTTTTCTTTAAGTAACTGAGGATGTAAATCTCATACAGTCAGTACGTTCAAGACAGTTCATGTGAACTTGTTTAAGGAAAGATAAAAATTTTATAAGTTTTTATCATGGCCAGTCTTCTTTTTTAACATGTATTTGACATCTTTTATAGACCACAAGAGCTATTTCAGCCCAAGCAAACTATTTAAGAACAGATGTTAATTTAGTGATACAGCATACTTCACAATGTAATCTTTCCCAGGGCAAAGTACAAGAATGTAAATTAGGTAAATTTCCCGACTGAACAGGGATGATACAAACATTATACACAGCAGGAGGATTCTTGCCCAAAACTCAGTCTTAAATGTTTTTAAAGCATTGTCATGGTAAAAGACATCTGATATAATCAATTCTTTGTCATCAACAAAAACATCATGTCAAATGCTGTCCAAAAAGTTTATCTCTATGCCATTAAAAAGCAAAACTAAACAAAACCCTACAACAAGAAAAGAAAAAACAAAAGTCCAAACCTCACCAACCCCCCCCCCAAACCAACAGCAATGAATCAGTTACTCTTATTAGTGTTGATAGACTCTTAAACACAATTAGCTGATCATGTCTTCCAAAAAGGACAGTAAACTTCTGCCTTCATTTGTTTTATTTCGTTCCCTAATATCAAAGATAACACTTAATGCAAATATCTTCACTCTCTTTTGTTATTTGCTTTTAATTAACAAGTTACGAAATACTGAATGTCAAAGCTCACTCTTCCACACAGCTGCCTGGTATTTAGCCTCTCTGATTAGGTAGACTCCTGTCTCATCCAATCTGTAACTATAAACATGACACTAATAAACTGTACAGTAGTTACATTCATAGTTTTAAAATCAACAATACAAAATCGTCTAATATTATGAGATATAAACCCAAATAATTTGTTAAAATAAGGTATAGGTAAAACTGCTTACTAAAAAATCATTCTCCCATTCATAAGCCCCGGTTTATGATTATTCTGGTAATTAAGTCAATAGAAGCATCATGTCCTTTCAGTAGTGCAGGTTCTAATCTCAACATTTGGATAGTTGTGTTTTGAGTATTAAATGGACCCATTGCCTCTCCCTGTCCCCTTGACTCTCTTTTCTTTATACAGAATAAATTATCCTCTGTCACCTTAAGAAAAGACAGAACATATAGACACACTAAATACGGAGCAATAGATGGCTAAAGGACTCAAGGAAGGCTTATTCTTATCTCCGTATCAATAATAATGTTTTTGGCAGCATATTGGCTTTTAAGCATGACTTACTGACTCTTTCATGAAAGTGGGAATTGTATCATTGAGGTTTGCAGCTTGACCACAGCAGAACTGAACAAATAATGTCATCATCCACTGATAATATGCATTTTTCTTTGGAGAAAAAGAAGTATCTTACCAATGCAGAAAGTAATTCAAACTCTTTTCAGTTTTGCCACATTATACCTTTGGGTGGTGTTCACGAGAATATGCCACAGTCCATGCTTAGTGTTCTAAAAATGAACACAAAAACCCCAAACCAAAAAACAAAAAATGCCCTCCAAAACACTCACCACAAAACCTACAAAACTCACCAATGGGAACTTATCCTA
Source organism: Pomatostomus ruficeps (assembly GCA_013400735.1). Taxonomy (NCBI): domain Eukaryota; kingdom Metazoa; phylum Chordata; class Aves; order Passeriformes; family Timaliidae; genus Pomatostomus; species Pomatostomus ruficeps. Next base: position 14,745 of record VYZT01027268.1, read on the forward strand.
TGTCTTCTGGGAATACTGGCTGTGACGGGACGCTGGCTGATCTGGAAAATCTCTCACATGGGTTTTGTGTGATGTTTTCATGAGCTCTATGTGTCTGCACTGCCAAGGAGTCCAATGGAAAGAGTGGTCTGAAATGAATTATCAGTAATGACATTTCATTTAACATATGGAAATCCTTATAATGGGGAATAAGATCATTCTGTCATTTTTGGAAGAACTTTTCTGAATAATAGGGTTTAGGAATTTTGCAAGCTGGATATTTTTGAGTGATTAATTAATAAATGCTATACTGGGAACAATTCACAGCACATCTATTTATGTGCATGTATTGCCACACAGTTGTGATGTCATATTTATTTTTCAGTTATATGCATACGTTTGTTTTCAAGTTACATATAACGTACACCAATATTGAATATATGTAAGGAGAAGATAGTTCACAAAATCTCTGCTGTTTGCCTCTCCTCCAATCGGGGATAACAGGATTCACAAGAAAAGGCTGCTGAAGCCACTTCTCTCATCTGTTCAATATTATCTTTCTTTACATCTTCCTATGTGAGAGGGATGGGAAGGAAATTTTGCAAGGGGAGTCATATGTTCTTACAAAGATCTTTGGCTGTAGTTTAATACTCGATGCTTTCATCACCTTTCAGTTCCATCTTTTATCTTTCCTTTTCAGGTCCCTGCCCCAGTCTTATAAAGCCTCTTCTGAGTGTTTTGATCTTTCTCCTTCCACACCAAGTGCTCCTTCCCAGGGGGTTAAAGGGAAGGGTAGCAATATTGATGCTTTTACTCAGGCTTTGCAGCACAGATTTAATCACACACACACTCTGATGGAAGACTCTCCCAAGTGTGTTCAAAGAGCTCAGATTTTTCACTAAACTTCTAGATAATCTTTCTTACTGTCTAACCTAGATTAGACTGTGCTTTAGATGTGTCTGTAATGATGAAAGTCAGATCAGAATGAAGTTTCTACAGACACCTCCTATGGACTATTTTGCATAACAAGATCCCTGGGACTTTTTTTAAGATGTCCTTATTTTTGTTTCTTTGAACTGCAGATACTGTTTTGTCCTCTCAATTGCCAGCTATGAAATTGGATGTGTGTGTCCTTAATACGTGAATGCAATTTGGCTCTTAAAGGCCTAGAGTAAGTGATATTGGTTTCAGTCAAAAGCACTCCAGGGTGCAAAACTTAACATAATACTTTCATACACATGCAGCAACAAACCACCCCAGGACTAGTCTCAAATGAAGAACTGTAATTACAGGACTGAAGGAATTTAAAGCTACTGTGGTAGCAGTGGAAACTGACCAAATTAATTAGAAACAAGCATGAAATCATCCCAATGCACCAAACGCTGATATTAAAGCAAAGATCAAATCCACAAAACTGGATAGAAAATACAGAATATTTTATTGTGGATTCACTCTAGAGACATCTAGATTTTTTAAAGTTTAAAACAGCCAGAGAAGTTTGATGGCACATTTTTTTTTCTCTAAATCCAAATCATTTGCAAAAACACAGGAGAGTAAGGAATCTGCAGCCTTCTTAAAAGGTGGATTGCATCAAGGGACAGGATTTTAAAATCATTAGGTAAGGAAAGGATAGCAGTGACATGTGGTCTCTTCTGTAACTTTATTCAGAAAAAAAAAATCAACATTAGAATGAAAATAAACCCCCATTTCTCTATGCCATTAGAAATCAAACCCACTAGAAAAAGAGATAATAAGTCTGCTAATATTTAAATGAGAAGACAAAATTATTATACATGTCTGAAAAGATGATCATTCCCTCATTGTCGAAGGATAGTGAGTTCAGAAGAAGGCATTATGGACATTTATTCCTGCATCAGACTCTGTTGTTCACTTCTGACTAAAAAATAACTGTTTTTTCCATATTTTAACAAATACTGAAAGAATAGGTTTCAAGAATGAAGGGATTGGTTGGTAATTTTCACTCTGGTAAGTGCTATAGGAGGAAAAATAGAAAAGGTGGAGTGCATGACCGTGTGTAATTGTTGGTTTTCAAATAAGTTATCTTTAACAGATCAATAGACAACCACCAATGACTAAATTGTGCTTCTATATATTTATGCCTACAATGTTTCAGTACAATATCCAGTAAATCAGAAATATACAGAGAATTTCTTTTAATAGTATGACAGCAACAGGTTCACTGATGTTAATGTTACCCTGAATATCCAAAGTTCTCAAATAGGCAAAGACCGAAAGACCCCATATATAAAGCCAAAAGTAAGAAAGCAGTTTGGATCACTTAATCATAGAGAAATTTGAAAGGGTGCTTTGCAAATTAAATTATGTACAACTAGTGCACTAAGATATTAGTTTGTTTTCTGCTTCGCAATAAATCGTAGCTGTTGCAGTGTGCTGTGGCTAGGTTTCGGCCAGGCACTGCCGTCTCCCCCCTCCCCCCCCTCCACCCCTCTCCACCCCAGTATCTGGTTTCTCCCTTGGGAAGGCTCTGTATCCCCCAATACACTGCAAGCCCACAAAATTCAAACCCCACTTTCCTAAACCATAAGATGCTTTGTACCCTCCCCCTGCCCCCTGGTGTTGGTATATATGGAACTATAAGACGTCGTGCCAGTGCTTCTCTGGCATGAACCCAGTGCCAAATAAACCATCTGTGCAGCCCCTCTGCCTCGTCTCTCCTTCTTCGGCACGCCTGGAACACCGGTGGATTAGGTGCAACCCTGCTAGACCTTCACCAGCCCTNTACTGAAAGAATAGGTTTCAAGAATGAAGGGATTGGTTGGTAATTTTCACTCTGGTAAGTGCTATAGGAGGAAAAATAGAAAAGGTGGAGTGCATGACCGTGTGTAATTGTTGGTTTTCAAATAAGTTATCTTTAACAGATCAATAGACAACCACCAATGACTAAATTGTGCTTCTATATATTTATGCCTACAATGTTTCAGTACAATATCCAGTAAATCAGAAATATACAGAGAATTTCTTTTAATAGTATGACAGCAACAGGTTCACTGATGTTAATGTTACCCTGAATATCCAAAGTTCTCAAATAGGCAAAGACCGAAAGACCCCATATATAAAGCCAAAAGTAAGAAAGCAGTTTGGATCACTTAATCATAGAGAAATTTGAAAGGGTGCTTTGCAAATTAAATTATGTACAACTAGTGCACTAAGATATTAGTTTGTTTTCTGCTTCGCAATAAATCGTAGCTGTTGCAGTGTGCTGTGGCTAGGTTTCGGCCAGGCACTGCCGTCTCCCCCCTCCCCCCCCTCC
>VYZT01027268.1:18028-46552 GCA_013400735.1 Pomatostomus ruficeps
ACCAGCCCTCCCGATCCTGAAGCAGCCCAGCCAGCCCCTGGAACCGCAGGCGGGAGCCCGGTGCCCCTGCCGGCGGCATCGCGGCACATAGCAACAAAAAAAAATTTAATAATTTTGTTTCCCCATGATTTTAACAAAGAAAGCAAGTAGCTGTAAGATACATGGTAGCTCATTCTGAGTTTAGGAATAAAATCTTCATCTGTCAAAAGAAATGAAAGAAAAAAAAAAACAAAAAAGAGGGGGTAAAATATTATGGTGTATAAATAAATAAAGAAGTGAGCTACTCAAAATTGAGGTCAAAGTTATCTCTAAACAAAACCAGAAACAGCAGCACCACACTGGCCATGGGAAGGAGTATCTGATACAAAGCACCTGTGCTTATTTTTCAAACACTATAGAGGAAGAAGTAGTTCCTAAGTACAGAAGGACACAGAAACTGATTATTTCTGAAGACATGTGCAGTGCATTAGATTAAGGGAAAATTAAAAAAAAAGAAAGTAAAATTAAAAAAAATTATTATTAATTGCAAATTTTGCAAATTTTAAGTTTTGTAAAGAGTTGATGCTGTCTTTGATAGGTGGAGGGAAAGGAATGTAATTTCATAGTGTCTGAAGGCAAATAATATCTATTATTTGAATTTTAATACTTTTATCAAGTTTCTATCTGCACCATTACCTACCTGAAATTAAAGCAGCCACTGTGGCTATAAAAAAATTCCTAGAGAAAATTATTTCTAGTGTTAGAAGGTAATATCTTTTTCTGTAATTACTTTATGCTGTGAAATCTATCAAATATCAGGACCAGAGCATCAAGCCTATGTTATTATTTTTTTTTTTAAGTATGCTATTTATTAGGGATTGAACTGGAAGTTCAGATAAAAATCACTTGATAGCATTTTAGTTGCCCCACACCCAGAAAAATGGTGTATTTAGAACTGTAAACAGCTGCACACATAAGGAAATATTTACAAATGAATATGGAAATAATGGGTTCCCTAGGGAATACTGCAGATTTTTGCACAACCTCTGTTACACAGAGTTAAAGTTTCATACCTAGACCCTCATGAACTGTCTCAGGCATGATCAATCTCTGTTTTACTTTCCTGCACTACAGTACCCATGCAGTGATGTCTCACTCACTTCAGTTACACGCAGTTTCTCCTCAGAATACAGGGCATGCCAAAAAGGACATCAACAGTTAGACCACGCTTTTGCGTTGCATGCCAAACATCTCAGAAAATCTATTTACCTATAAGCTAGCCCAGAAGTATCCCTTCTGGTTTATTTTATTCAGGGAGAAAGTGTATTCAGTAGTCTAAATGCACTGGAAGAGAGGCTCTCACTTAGTTTACAGAAGACAGAGAAGAAAATAGAAAGAAAAAGCCACACACACTAAAAAGCAACTGCATCTGAACCGCACTTTGGAGTATTGCCACTTCCCTCAGCGTTTATCGTGGATGCCCCCTGGGTGCACATCTGGTTGGTGAGATGTGGTTCATCCTTCCCTTGAAGAGGGAAGGGGAAGGCAGAGCCTGGACAGGGAGGAAGCCCAGCCCCCTGCACAGGTGGGTTTCTCACTCTGGTGAGTGTCACACTGGGACCAGCATCTCCATGCACCACTTGACATTCTTGTTCTTCCAGCCTGGCTCTGACATCTGGATTAAATTCTGCATCTGAGCAACCATTCTTTATCATAATCAAACAGAGGGGGTTGTCATACTACTGAATCAGTTATGCCTTTTGTAAGCATCAAGTTATTTCTGACAAGTGCAAATTCTGCTAAGTTTATATTAACCTTTCTAGTTTTATATTAATCCATTAGGAATACTGAACACTTGGAATTCCTAGTTTGAATCCAATGCTGGTAAAACTCATGCTGTCTGCATGCTTTTACCTACTACTACATGCTTTTTTTCCCCACATTGCCTTACTACATATTGCAAAAATATTTAACCACTTGAAAAGGAGCATCATTTTAGCAGAGTGGTAATTTTCTTCCTGGATGGCTTTTGTGGAAGATTTTAATAAGCAGTCTTAACACACAAATATGGTTCTACTACTGGTATTGTAGAGACATTAAATTTTATTGATTTTTTATGAAAATAAAGCTGAGTGCCTTCTTTGGCAAGTTTTGCTTCTAGTTTATATTTCTGAACTCCTTTTCCTGAGGTACAGGAAAGCCATTGCAAAGTTAGTTACATTTCTCTATTTCTTTGAGATACAGAAATAAACTATGAAACTACTTAATAATAAATATTCTAAACAGGTATGTATACTTCCGGGATAGTAAGGTGTATAAACATTAATTGGTCAGTAACTCACACATGGAAAACATTATCCCATGATAATATTCTGATAATTTACATAAAGAGGAAAATGAGATAGAAAAATTTAACCACAGAAAATAAGACTATACAAGAATCAGAATGTTCATAATTTACTACATACCTATTGACACAAGTAGACTTCTAAGTAGAATTCTCTCATCTATAAAAATCCAATAATTTAATAAGCATAAACAGTGTGAAGATTATGAAACACACAGGAATAGTTATCAGTTGATAAGCTCATCAGGTGATAACTTTCCAAAAACTGCCAGCCAGTTTTTGAATTATAAATAAATAAAATTTTCCCTTTGTCAGTGGAGAGGGATTTTCTTGAATTATTGCTCCTAATTCTGCCCCCTTCTTCTCCAGCCTCCTCTGGAACAGCAGTAAAGCCCATTTCACCCATGGACACTCGGCTTTTAAAAGTATCCAAGCAAAATCACAGTCACAAACCTGCTTTATTGTCTGAGCATCCTCAGGGTAAAAGAGTGTTTTCATGTGTTCAGGTAGAATTTGTGTGTTTTGATTCATGCGCACTGCCTCCTGTCCTTCCACTAGGCAATAATATGGAGTGTCTGGCTTTGTTACTTTGTGTTGCCCTGCGATTGCCCAAGCTGAACAATCCCAGGTCTGTCAGCCTCTCAGCACATGTCCTTATTGGCTTCTCAATGCTTTGGCAAAGCAAATGGCATTTCTAATTAATTCTTTGTATTTACTCTCTAAAGGCCTGACTTTGTGCTAGTTATTATTATGCCAAAATAATTTTCATTTTCAAGAGACAGATGAATGACTCTGTATTTTGAAATTAAAGTCTATCCCTAGCTCATTTGTTAAATTATTTTTGTCTTTATCCTTTATAAATGTAATACTCATCTATTTTAGCATCTCTACTTATTTTTTCTTTGAGGTATTCTAGAGGCTGTTATAAAATAAAGCATTAATATTTTTGTCCATCAAATGTTCCAAAATTGTAAAATTTTCATTATTACTTTTCGTCCACATTTTCCCTTTTTCTTCTTTCAAATATGAAATTACTAAGTTTGGAATAATATGACTGTTGTTTTTTTGTTGAATTGACTTATACAAAGTTCTAAGTATATCCATGATTACAATTTTAACTTCTCTCATTTCAAGAAGTTCAGATTAAGGAAAGCAATTTAGAAACAAATCGCATGTCTATGCTGTATCCTTGACAGGATGGTACTCTTCAAACTAGTACCTTAAGAGTACAGTTGGTACTCTTCAAACTAGTACCTTAAGAGTACAGTTGGTACTCTTCAAACTAGTACCTTAAAATTGGAACACAAACAGTTCCAGACTCGCTGATTTCCTATTGACCAAAAATGCCTTAAGTACATTTTCTCCACGGTAGAAGAAAATACTTCCACTCTGGTTTCTTTTGGGAGTTTGTTTGGTTTATTTTGTTATTTTGTTTGTTGTTTTTGGTTTGTTTTTTTTGTTTGTTTTTTTTTTTAATAAGGAATTCTGAACAATGAAATAAGATAATTTACCATTGATTCTGTCAGTTATAAAATGGGAAGAAGAATAATTTTGTATAAGACACTATTCAGTAGTAAGCCTGCCTCAGAATGTAAACCTGCCCGATACTGGTCATTAAAGAGCATGACAGCAGGATATCCTTTGGGAAGAACTTGGATAGATGTAGTACGGAGTTAATGAAAAGAGGAATGAGAAGGGAATATGTATGCTGGCAATCTGAATAAATATATCATGTTCTCCCCAAAGAACTGTTTTTGCTTATTATTCATTTGCATTTCTGATTAATAGCCAATTAATAGCCTCCTCCTCGCAGTTTTCTACTCTCACTGTACAATAACTAACTTTTGCATGAGAGAAGTTTCTGTGCTGAATGTCTGCCTAGTGAATTTATGTCTTTCCTTCCTTATTATTTTCTCCTTGTTTGTTTCAAAGTAAGGTAAAAGTAAAACAAAACAGAAAAAAACAACCACAACTAACAAAAAGAAAAAACAAAATAAACAAAGATTTTAATAAGGAAGGGCAGAAGATAAAATTACAAACAGCCTTTAATATGCAGAAAAATTCAGACTACTCTCTGCCTGAGAAATAGAAACATTGAAGAGCTGAATGCTGGTCCATTCCATAGGTGTTTTATGTGGTTGATGATTCAGTTGATCATTGTATCTATAAAATATTTCTCCTCTTATACTGATGTAAAAAAACCACATTTTTTAAGCTCAGTTACAGGCTTTTTACCATTTACCACTTTTGGCAAATCTAGGTATTTCTGTAATTAGAATTTTTATTGATCTAGTTTATTTGAAACTCATTACTTACAGCTGTAAGGAACTATCTGAGCAAAGTAACAAGAAAAATAAGTGATTATAATGGAGAACTTTGAGCTATTGTAAAATCTAAAGTTTATAAATTGGCTCTTTCAATATTTGAGTGACAAAATATATTCCTTTTTCTAGCTTTTGGGACAGAACAGTACCAATTTATCAATTTTTTTGTGAAAAGATAAAACTATTATCAGGTAACACCTCTTCAGTGTCCCTTATCATTGAACAAAAATTAATTTGAGAGCAGGGAATGTTTTCTCCTCCCCCTCTAGACCCCATCATGCTAATAAATAACTAAAATTACAGATGAACCAAGCCTCCCCTGATCAGACCACCTTCACTGAAGTCAGTTACAACTTCTGTATTTCAGAATGTGAAATACATCTGCATTCAAAACATGACATCTGTATAGGGAGTACAATATTCTTCAGGCAATATCCAAGTTATTTCGTATATATTTGAATTTCTGTACTGTGAATCACAAATGGGTTGGCTCCACTGCCTATCTTACTCTCTTATTAGGTCAAGCTAATTTAGGAACATTTGTCCAACAGCCTTTTGGGTTGAGCATGAATTGAGATTTCCAGGGATGTACTATGCTCTACAAATAATTCTAGCATATAATCTATTAAATATTCTATTATAGATACTCCTTTCCCCTCCAGTAGTACTGTATCAGGATGAGGAAAGAGCAGTAATGACTTCAGACTTAAAATTTACCCAATACATTTTTCACTTCTTTACTTAAAGTTATCTTCTATGTTACTGGAAATCGCATAAGGGAAAAAAAAACCCAGAAATTGAGTTGTTGGGTTTTTTTTAATGCATGAGTGTTGAAATTGCACTGGATATTAACCTGTCTGTCTCCATTTACAACTTATATTTGCATCGCAGATAACTTCAGTAAAGTTGCTGTTAAACTTTGTAATAATACAGCCTTTTTCGATATTGGTCTCCTGTATTTTTATGCTCCCCTAAGGAGAATCAGGAATATAGCTACAACTATATGCAGCTGTATGTTCAGGAAAAGAGGCACGACACACTCTAAAAACTCTTCCTTCCCTGCTCATGTCCCACCAGCCAGAACACGCTCTGTTGTCTCTTAGAGACTTAATATAAAGAACAGTCCTCCTCTTTCCTTATAAATTGCCATCCTTTTAGTGCTTGCTTTAGCTTACTGTTCCCTGAACTTTTTGTTTCCATCTTCATATGCACAGTTTTGGCTTTCACTGGTCTTCTGACCGCTATGCCAGAGTCAGCAGAACCTGCAGCTACTGCAAGCAATCCTCCCTCTGCTCTGTTTCTCACTTTAGATGGACAACCAAGTCACCACGAGAAAATAAAAGAGAACAGAGAAATGTGGCAAGGAGGACAACAGGTAGAGATAAAAGTAGAGGAGAAAAAGAGAAAAAGGAATAAGATGACGACACAAAAGAAGAGGTTGCAAATTTTGTTTCGGATGAATGAGTAAGTAGGCATCTTATTTTGGAAATACTTGTCAGTATTTCTGAGTATTTCACAAAGTAGAAATTTCAGATGGACAGGATTGACATATGGAATGAAGGAAAAAATACAAGAGATATTTCAAGCTCTTTTGATTAACACCTGGCCAAGCATAGGATAAAACCTATATCAGCAAAAAGAAATGCTAGCTTGCTTGTTCCTGAAAAATACTTGCCTTCTTGTTCATGAGCTATGCCTAGCATTCTTTCTTTTCTCCCCAAAAACAGTAGGAGGTTTGGGTTTTTTTCAGGGAAGGTGGTTTTTGTTGGTTTTTTGGTTGTTATTTACTTTTAAAAACAACTATCCACTTGAACCTGCTAAATAAATCCTAGGGAAAGTGAGTTAATGATTATGAAACATTTGTTAGCAAAACTCTCTGATAGTTCTTTATCTCCTTTCTACTATCAGTTACCATATGGATATCACCTTGTGTTCTTCACATATATGACTCAATGAATTTAACCAAATAATAAGATAGAATAATAAGATTTACTAAACACTAGAATTTTCTTTTTATGCCCTCAGGCTTCTAAATTGGTGTATAAGTTTCAATAACATTATTCTTTTTCCAGATCTGTGAAAACAAGAAAAACCTGTTCCCCATTAAAAATAAAACCACAACATATAAGTGTCAAATATGCATTCTAGAAGTTAAGCTTGAATTTTAAATGTTTTGTTTTACAAGCCTTTTTTTTATGAATGGTATTTTCTTGGACATTTTAACACCTTTAAGGTTTTTATTTATGCATATTTTCCCATTATCTAGTTATTTCCAACTGCAAAGATATATGTGAAGCTGTCTATAAAGCACTCTGCAGGACTAGTTCACAGACACCAATATTCCGTTTTCCTCAAAACTGAAAGCTTCCCTCTGTTTTCAACTATAATCAGAGTAGCTGTAATCCTCAAACTCATAGTATTCCCCTTTACAGCTCTGCCAGTTCATTGATGATATCGCCAGGGTATATACCACAAAAGTGCTGCTGCTATTTCTTCAGCATTCTTTGCCTGAAATATATCAACAAAATCTAATTTTGTGTATTTATTGTTCCAGGTCGATGTCAATAGTCTAATGATTGCCTACTGTATACATGAGCCCAGGTGACAGTGTTCAAATAAATGAAGCCAAATGGGGTGTCAAAGTTGAGAGTTTTCTTACTTTGACATTTCAGGGTCATAAAAAGCTTTCTAAATCCAGAATGGCTGCGAGATTATTGGCAAAATAAAACCAAGAACAAAAATGAGATACACTAAGGAATGACTTGAGGATCTAATCCCAAGGTGATCATTTCTCCTCCCTCAGGTTCCCCACTCTCTGAAATACTAATTTTAGCTACAGCCAGGCTAGTTTAGGAATAGGATATGATTTTAACAGCTGGTTCCAGTGAATTAAATTAAATCATTACAAGTTCAGCCCTTCTTTAGGCCGTGTTTTCATAGTGTTTTATAACTCACTAGGACAGTTTTTGTCAGCACTGATTTAAAGACTGAGTAGTAACCTGACTTTCATATCTCATTTCTAGGGAAAAGTGGCCTGAAAAATGTGTTAGATCATAAAAAGAAATACTCAAAGTCTTAAAAATACATTTAAAATTACTTGATATATCAGGTAGCACATAACTATTTATTTCCCTTTTAAATTCTGGAAAATATTTATGTGCAATATTACCTTTCACACAGCATAGGTATAAGTGTAACATAATTCTAGAAGAGATGGACATAATTTTTAAATTTAAATGATGAAAAGTGCCATGTTGATCATTTGTTGAGCTACAGTCTCCCTGTTGCTCACCAGTCATTTACTGTAGTGTCCAGATTATAAATGCCCTGGTTAAACCCCAGCTGGCAGCTCAGCCCCACCTAGACACCAGCTCACTGCTCATGGTGGGATGGGGGAGAGAACTGGGAAAAGACAGGTGAGAGAACTCATAGGTTGAGATACAGACAGTTTGATAGGGAAAACAAAAGCCACACACACAAGCAAAGCAAAACAAGGGATTCTTTCACCACTTCCCTTGGGCAGGCAGCTGTTCAGCCATTCCCAGGAAAGCAGGGCTCCATCCCACTCGGTGACTCAGGAAACCATCACTTAGTTTGGTTCAGAGCCAAATCCCACAAGCATGCTGAGAAAAACTGAATTGTAAAACCTGCCTGCATGCCTAGCTGGCACCAACAGAGGATGCAAGCAATGAGTGTAGGCAGAAGACCTATACTCAGAAGACCCTATACTCTGATATTTTAGAGGGGCATATGACTGATTTTCTTCATTTTTCACTAAGAACTGACATTAAAACTTCTCTGGTTGAGAACTCTTCAAGAACTTTCTGAATGCAACTGTGTTGCATGATTTTGACTCAGTGTGGTCCCTTCCAACATTAACCATTCTGTAATTCTGTGATCACAGCATTCAGAGGAAAATATTCCCCTTTTCCTTTAACTCTCTTTAGATCACACTCAAGGAAAGATTACCATCTTCCCTCTTCTGTAATCAATTAATGCATTCCTGATGGGTTTATCCATCTGATGAATGAACCAAGGAGCAATCTGCCTTTCCAGCTAAGAATGACTTTAGGAAAACTTTCCTAAGGACTTGAATTGGGACAGTGTGGATATCACAGCTGCATTCCAATGTCCTTCGAGACTTTCTCCACTCCATAGAGGATATTTCTGTATTAAACTAGTCTTTTTTTAGTTAGTAAGTCCACATTTTGATTACTCTTAAAGTGTGTTATGATTATCTCCTATGCAGGCCTCCCTTGCCTTTGACTATGAATGTTATCTTTTGCAGTCTGCTATTTATCTTCCTAATTACAGTTTTTCTGTGGGGGTATACTTACCCTGTAAACCCCTCTAAATGTTATCCCTTTAATGCTTTCAGCACAGTTATTACTGTTTACGGCAACATGTTACTGTATACATCAGAGCACAGCTGAAAACAGTTATGCCACTTTGGCTTTGGACTAACAGACCATTTCTCTTATACTACCACAGTGTCTAATTTTCCTGGCAGGAATTAGTATGAGAATGCATGAAGAGGCAAATACTGCTAAGTCCTTTCTATCTGTACTATTTAGATGCAGAGCTGAATCTACTGCATTTCTTGCATCTTTCCCATTCACATTCTCTTTGTTGTGGTCATTTCACTACATTTACTCCCTGTGTTACTTTTGCTACATTTTCAAGTTGAATTTCATTAGAAGAGGTATTTTTCTTTTATTTTTGATATTTTCATTTTTCAATCATATCAATAAGTATCCATCCTTGCTAAGGACACTGTTGAACCCTATTTTTATTTATTTTTAATTTATTTTGAATTTCAGTAAAAATTCCATTTTTTATCAAAGACCTTGTTTTTCACCTGAAATAGCAATACTGATATTTTAGTCATGGATCAGAAAGCTCCTAAAATTTTACCTTTTTTTATCCTGTGTATTCAACAAATCTCAGAGGCTTTGAATTTTACACAAAACACAGGCACCATCAATATTTAATATATATTTTCTTCATCAGGCTTTAAGCCCAAAATTTTAAGCATTATGGCAGTCCAAGCTGTTTGAAAGAAATCCTTCCTGTGTAATGAACTAGTATTAACTATCTCTGCATAACCAAGGCACTTGCTGCTGCTGCAGAAACTCTGCTTACAATGTTAAGTCAATTAGATACTGACAATAGCTGACAAGGCAGCTGAAGTGTTAAAATGATTTCATAAATCAAAGGTTTTTATCTAGGTCTACAGACTGGGTGGGAAAGAAGATCAAGCTCAAAATCAAACTGAGAAGGACAATAAGTTTCAATCTTCACAATTTTCAAGCTCTCCACTGTTTGTCACCAAGAATCTCCCTCACATATTCCTGCCTTTCAGTCCTGTGTTATCATCCTTTGTTTGTTTTGTTTTGGTTTCTTTTCTTATTCTTTTGATTTCTCTTTTAACAACTTGTGTAGTGGTCCTTGTCTTTTGTCACATCTCCTCTTTCTTTCTGTTCGCAACCAAGACACTCACTGTCACAGTGAAGGGCAACTTCGACGAACACAAAAGACTTAACTAGCAAACTTTGCTTTTCTTGACTTGTTTTTCTCTTCTCCGATCTAATCTCTTATGTGCCTTTCCCACTTTTTAAGGACATGAATATTCTTTAATTATATAGGAAAATGGCTACACTAAAGCCAATTTTTATTAACTACCAAATAAATGTTGTTTATGATTGATATGGGGAATTCTCATTGGAATGCTAATATGCCCTGGAAAAAAATATGGTCTTAAATAATAACCTCATGTGTAAAGCAACAACAATCTGTTGAGAAAGAAAGGATATATGTTTACTTCCTCCTTGCTAGCTGGTGATGACGTAATTTTTTGTATTTTTTCTTAAATAGCATTCCAACTTCCAAAAAAGTTTTCTGAGACAGACATGATTATACAGAGAGACCAAGGATCTCTGTAGGAAATTAAAAGTTTATATATAATCAGAATTAGAGATTAAATAGGAGATAGCATTGCATAAACTTGTGAAATTCTATTTCCCTCTTCTTTAGTTTGTTGGATTTAACTTTTTTTAATCTCTCAGGCTGCTATTTCTATCAACAAAACTGGTAGGAACTGACAGTTTTAAACAACTTATACACTATTCAGCTACATTTAAAATAAATTTTCTGATGTATTGCAATGGGAATTTCTGAGTTTGCCTTGTTAAAGCTCATATAGAGGCTATTAAGGGCACATTAGAGAGCTATATTGTACATTCTGCAAAATCTAAATGTTGTATCCTGTCACTGTAAGAAGGCTTAGGCCAGATTTTTAATAGCCCAGTGGTGACAGTGCATATGCATCTAAGGACAATGCACATGCAAAAGAAGCTAATTAACATCAAACACTAATTAGTCCCTCAGTATTTAGCAATGAAGTATCAGCAGCTGTCGTAGATGCCATATGCTAATTAGCATTAATAAACTTCAGAAATAATTGTCTCCATTGTTCTGTGTCATAATACTCCCTCTAATTATACTTTGGAGAGCTTTACCTATAAATGGTAGCAAGCATTGCATTGCAATGCTTGAAGTTTAATGAGCAATTTATGGCAACTTGTGGCAATAAAAAAAGGAGATCTATATTAGAAAAAAAAAAGATTAATATCAATTTTATAAATCTATAATTAATGTGTTGACTTGTATCTGTGTTCAAAAATTCTGTGAGATGGGAGTGACTTTTTTTTTTGTTCTGTATGCTGTTATGTATACAGCAAAAGAATAAAAATGTGATGTCTTAGTGTAGTAGAATTGATTCACTGTCTCTGCATGCAAATTCTCCAAAACAACAGTTTTATATCTCACACAAAAGCATGTGAGCTATTATACTAGAGTGTTTATGCTCAACTCTTGGACTTTATGGCTGTTCAGAATTCCATTTTGTCTAATGGTGAGCAAAAAACAAGAATTATTTTTGGTTTACTCTTATCAATAATGCATTATCCACTATGGATGTTTTTCCACAGATTTTTATTTTCTTTTCTTCACTGAAAAGCTGTATGACTGTTAGCTTTCTTTGTTGTGTGGTAGGTTATTTTGTTTGTTTGGTTGGGTTGGGTTTTTTGTTTGTTTGTTTGTTTGTTTTCATCAGAACCCCAGCAAAATCCATAGGAGACACAAGTTTAATAACCTGAGACTCTGGAGATCCATTTAGACTTGCCTGAATACTTGTGATGACCATTTTTAAAGACATCCAGCCCTGCATTACAGGAAGTGTAATTTTCCATAAAATGATCTGTCCACACACACACTGCTCAGTGTCTAGATTGCCTGGTTTAAAGAATATCAGTAAATCTCAGCCATTCAAATAGAGTAAGCATATCTAATATTCGAGCACATCGCCCACCAGGAAGTCCCAATGGGGTGAAAATAGAAAAGCGTGAAAGAGCACATAACATATTATTGAAGCAAACCAACACCCCACTGCCAAAGGGACTGAACACTGTTGCACTGTTTCATAACTACACTCTGTCTAACCCAGCTTAGTTTGACCAGTGACAGAAGCATCAGGAAGGGCTTTTTGCAAACAGAGAGCATGGCTGTTCCACTGTTTACTGATTTGTTTTAAAAATTGCCCACCTCCCTCCAACAGCTTGTTAGAAATATCCAGGATGAAAGGATGGTAGATGAGTTATAGGAGCAATTAAAAAATTAAAAAAAAAGAGGAATTGATAAATCCATTAGTGTTTAACAGCCTGATCTGAAGTTGCAATCGTTCAAGACCGTGACAGACTTTGTAAAAGATGATTTCCTCCAAGGAAAGGGATCATTAGCTCACAGAAATTACTAACGTTAAGAGAGGTTATTAGTCTATTATTTCTATCAGTACAGAACCTAAGTATGAAGATTTCACCCGTTGCATTAATGCCTATAAAACAAGTGAATTGCAGATGAAAGAGTGCATATGCTTAGGATAAGTACATATTCGTATGAAAGCATGCAATTTAACTTTTGCAGCTGGAATTGGTTTGAGGAAAAAAATTCAGTTATAGGTTGTGTTTGGATCTGAAATTTATGATTAAAAGCATCTGCAAACTATACAAAAAAAACAAATGTATCTTCCTCAGAAATAATAATAAGGTTGTTAATAATGCAGAAGAAGGACAAAGCTCTGGAACTCGAGGTTTGACCCCATAAACTAGTTTCTCAGCCATAATTTGAAGAAAATTGTTTTCCAATTTACAATGATACTTGATTTCATATTTTCTCCCATTTTAATACCATTTATTTGTTTCTGTATAGCTGTGAGAAAGAAAGAAAGGAAACCTATCTATTTCAAAGCAAGCTAAAGCCACAATTATTTCACATACTTTGTTATAATGTGTTAACAGTATGCCCATAAAATTAAGTAGATTGTGTATATTTATTTATGTTCACCTTCAGGAACAAATCAATAGGGAAAGAGATCTTAACAAACACTTTTGTACATCTACATAAGGAGTAGCTTCCTTCATATCTTAAGAGGTTTTCTTTAGAAATAACTGTTTTACTGTGGCTTTGAAATGTCAAAAATAAAAACTGTCTTTCAGAAAATGTCTTATTTATTCAGACCTGAAGGGGTTTCTCCCAGTAGTTTATACTTCAGTTTGTACTAACAAGGTGATTTATACATCCATACTGTATTTTATCCTTTATCAAAAGTTTAATGCAATCAGTTTGGGCTTTTGTTTCCATAACAAGCCCCAGGGCTTTTGATAAAGCTTTTAAGTGGAAACATTTCTAGCTTTACTGTTTATCAAGGTTTTATGCTAGAAGTTAATATATTATGTAGGTAGTTGATCTAGATATAACATAATTTTTCTCATTTTTTATTAACAAGATTATCTTCTCCTCAAAAGTTGATGTTTCCTCTTACAAGAAGATGTATCACAACGCAACAATTTTCTTGATCATAAACATATTAAAAATATGAAAGGATAATTCAGTGCTTCAATTTTCCCACCACTAATATACATATAATCTTGACAATACCAGATTTCTATATCTTAGCACATGGACTTCTAAGCTTTGCACTTCTCCCATGTATCAGAAACCTAAAACATCCCATAAATGTAGACAAGGTGGTGGCATAGAACTACTCCCAACAGAAAAGATAGTGTGGAACCATGTAGGGAAGGATCAGAATACACCTCCAGTTCTGCAGGTTTTTGGTGAGGGATGAGTATGAAAATAAAACCACTTTAAAAAAAATCATTAAACATTTTGAAGGCCCCAGTACAGTGATATATTTAATGACAAACTTGCTTGAAAGTATATAAAATACCCCTGTTTGAACTTTCTAGGTGTTCGTCTTCTTCAGACTACTTACGTACCTAGGTGGGCGACAGTCTGATCCCAGGTGCATTCTGGCTGTGTCAACTCCTAAGCAGTAGTGGCACCTTTTCTTCATTACTCACAGGACAGGTGAGGTCCACCCATTTTATTCATTCTAGTTGTTCCTTCAAGTGGCTAATAACATTTTTTGGTCTTGTCTTAGTGGAATTTAGGGCTTTGTCTCCATTAGCAAACATTGACACACTCTGGGAACACATTCATGGTAGTAAATTAATGGTTATTACCTCTACTGTGACATAAGTAGTTGCATTATCCTTCTTTTGGAGAGTATTTTGGCAGCTTAGGCTATCCTTACAAACTTCTTGTTTCTCCACATTTATAAAATATGACCATTTATGGTAATAAGATTTGATCTGATACTGCTAGGTCACTAGCAAACGTTCCTTCAACACTCTAAGAAGTTAAAAATTAAAACGTGAAAGATTGATAATGTTGGAGCTAAACCAGGCATCCCTGATGACAGGAATAACAAGACAGATCCTTGGAACAAGGACTGAACCTCCAAGGTTCAAGGCCATAGCCAATCTCAGAACAGATGAGAGGCATTTGGAGGAAAAAAATTCTTGCATTCAATACTACTGATTCAAAACTGAACAATGAGAACCAAAACCTTCAGGTTTTTGAAGTGATTTAGTTATTTTCACTTTTTGTTTTACAAGACTCACAAACATTTTATTTGTATTTTAGCTAAAACCAATACATTTAACAGATGTGTTGTCAAATCTCAATTACTGTATCAACTTCCTTTAATCTTTGTTTCATTTATTTTACCTATACAATGAAATGTAAGCACTTAAATTGAGTAACAGAAATAGGAGATGCTTTTCACATATGGAAGAATATATGTGAATATGATTAATACCCATGACACACTTAGCATGTTCATTTTTGTTAATTGCAGTGGATGTTCTCAGAACCCAAATATCTCTCCTACCAGGCATTTTACAAATGTATCAGCCTTGAAATAATGTTGATTTAATAGGTATTCAGGAAAATGAATGATTCATTTTTATTGATTCAGAGTCATTGAGCTGCTTAGATTTTAAATATAGAGAAATTTTATTGGACTGATAAGTCCCAACTCTACTACTGTTCAACTACCCACCTCCAATTTCATATTTGGATTCAGAAAGCATTCCTTTTGCAATTTCATGAAATTTATATTGAATAGATTTCATCATCAGCCTCCTACACCGAGGTGAAAGTCACCAAAAATTTCTTGCTCATGTCATACCCCAGTCTGGCTTCAGATCAGCCCACCACCTCACCTTTGCATCACATGTGTTGGGTGTTCCATTCAGAAGAGTTCAATTGCTGAAATATTTTGACCATCCAGATCTACACAAGTTACCTGTCTTACAGTTTTAGGGTTTCTTCTCAAACTCTGCTTTCTCAGAATCCAAAAGTCTTCACATTTCTTCACCTCCAAGGGTCTCAGGGTCTCACCATTGCACTTCTCTGTTGTTCTTGTGCTTTTAGGTGTAACTAGCATTTGGTTAGACATGATTCTTCATAAAGTCCAAAATTAATTTCATTTCTAAAATACACAGATTCAGAAGAGTGAAGGAACTCTGGGCTAGTTGTCTACCATTTCCTAACCTGATGCATCTCTTTTCCATGGATTAACCAGACTGTTGAAAGACTGCCTATGACCAATAATCTTCAGGTTTTTCTCTTTGCTATCTCGTCTTACAATTCAGTATAGATACTCTTCCTAATTATACAGATCAACGGTCCACAAATGTAACATCATTTGTTCCAATTTTCAGAGGAGCTCCTATTATTTTCACACCATGACGTTTTGCATCTTTCCTTTTTCTCTCTGACAAGAAGGATACTCCTGCTTCTTCAAGGAACAGATTCCCTGCAACTCAGGAAAACAATTGTCTGGAGAATAAAATAACATATAACATAACATAATATAAATAAAATAGTCTTATTTGAAAGAGAAAATAAATTTCTGGTTTAAAACCATAGAATTATGATAACAGCTATTAGACCACTTATCTTGAATAAAGAATATTATTAACACACCATTCATGTCTCTTTAAAGTCTCTCTAGTCTCTTCCAGTTATGCAGACTATCAGAGAGAAACTGTCACATTCCCTCTTCTTCATAAAGACTCACAGAGGAAATGACCAGTTACCTGAAGAAATTCTCAGAGCAATTTAAATAGGTAGCTATCTAAATAGATAGATAGACAGATGGATGAAAAAGAAAGAAAGAAAGAAAGAAAGAAAGAAAGAAAGAAAGAAAGAAAGAAAGAAAGAAAGAAAGAAAGAAAGAAAGAAAGAAAGAAAGAAAGAAAGAAAGAAAGAAAGAAAGAAAGAAAGAAAGAAAGCTAAAAAGTGGCACTGATTTGCAACAGACATTCTTAAAAATTCTCAACAAGTACCATCTCCTGCAGATTTAGTGCCAAGAAAGTTACACTTCCGCAGAAACATATATTTGTAAGGAGAAAATAGAGAAAAGATCTGTTGTTATTTCATTAGAGAAGAAAGAGTCCAGAGCAAGCAGATGCATTTTATTTACAAGAATTCATTCCTAGGGCAAATTTTCTTTCATATTTCACACCTACTGAACCAGTCCTGGATCAGGAGTGATATAATCCCTAAAATATATTGATTACTATAGCTAGTTATGCAGTTTGGGCTTATTTGGGTATTGTGTACATGTAGTATGTGCCAGCAGGAGCTACCTGTCAGGTGGTTTTGATTGAAGATTTTTGTTTAGTTTTATTTGGTTGGTTGGTTGGTTTTGGGCTGGGTTTTTTTAATATAAAGTGAAGAATTAGTAAGTTTTGAAAGAAGTATAAACAACTGCATATTTCTCATGCTAAGGGAACAAAGCAGTGGTAAATAGACATTTAATAAATATACTAAAGGTATTTATAAAGTAAGAATGGGGGTAATAATAATTTATTCCTACCACTGATTCACTGAATAAGTGAATCTGCAATGAATCTCCAGCCTTTCTGGCAGGGTGTCACTACAGCAAGACATTACCTAGACTGACATGACACACTTTCACATCCACCTACTTGGCTGCCAATATAACAGCCACCAGAAGCAGAAAGACTTACACTTAGTGCATTCCTTGTAAACCACCACCAGCAATTTTTTTATGTATAAAGAGAAAGCTTTTTGCCTTTTTACTTTGGACTTGATGGCAGGGCATATATTAGTGCTAGCTGCCATAACAGATGTTCTTTTCATTCTGCAAGGATAAAGCAATTGTTGCAGGCAGTAAGCACTTTGGCCCTTAATAAATGTTGTGGGAGATGTTATTTTTGAAGGAGAGCAAAAAAAACCCTCAAAGGACTGAGTGATTTACAGCTTTTTTACATTACTTTGTTTCTACAAAGTCTCAAAGAGTTGTTGAGGTATAGCTGACAAACACATCTGTGATCTAACAGTTGAAAAGAAAAAATAAGTTTAATACCAAATGAGGACAATTTAACCCTTTGCAACACTTCTTAGTTTATCACAAACAATGAAAGAAATTGAAAAATTACCTCGTCTAGTTAGACTTCAGAGAGGGTTAAAAACAGTGCAGTAAACCAAAATAGTGCGAAGGGAAATAAAAGACCACTTTGGGCTAGAATATAAAAGCCATGCTATTGCTTTAGATGTGGATATGTAAGTCATCTGGCTGATTTTTTGGGATGCCCTGCAAGCTATGTAAATTGAAAACAATGTCAAATGTAAAAAGAACATCAAAGTAGATGTTCTACCCTTGAAGACAGACGGAAACACAACACCTCCAGCTTTATACTAATAAATTCT
This sequence comes from Pomatostomus ruficeps, assembly GCA_013400735.1. Classification (NCBI taxonomy): domain Eukaryota; kingdom Metazoa; phylum Chordata; class Aves; order Passeriformes; family Timaliidae; genus Pomatostomus; species Pomatostomus ruficeps. Next base: position 35,822 of record VYZT01027268.1, read on the forward strand.
AAACTGCTTGGGTCTAAAAATAATGATCAGATTGTTCAGTTGATATTAATTATTGATAAAACATAACTTTCCATATATCCGTACTTGAAAGTATTGACTTTGAAGTCAATATTTCAAAGTACTTTGAGACAAAGTGCTTAAAGATGGAAATGAAACTGGAAATAATTTGTGTACACATTAAATCCAAAAGGTTAAAAGAGTCTACTTACTTTACCCATTTTAATATTTCCTTTTGCTTTCCAAGATATTGGACTTATTTATATTAGTGCTTTTCAATGAGCAAAGAAGTATTTTACTTCAACAAGCGGGTAAAAATCTGGTGTAAGAGTAATCAGAAAATGAATTTTTTCAGGGTAGGTTCATCCTAAGACTGTCAGAAACATAATGAAGAAAAACAGCACATAGTTCTATTAAACAGAACACAAGAATCTACCCTTATTGAAAATGGATTAGGAAGAGGAGACATGGTCATGATCAGCCTCATATTTTGCGTAATGTGGTATTCTACTGAATTTCATTCTCTGCTTTAGCTGGTTTTGTTTTTTAAACTTATGTCCCTGAAAAGAAAAATTATGAAGAGCCTAATATTCACTTCAACTTAAAAGATGGTTACCTTTTATTGTTGTTGTCACTTTTTTTCCTTTCTTTTGGTTAATATATTGACAGTCAAAGACAATTATCATTATACTTAGGTCAGCGCCAGGCATCCAGTTTTGTTACTCCTCTATCCAATTCCGTGAATATCACACCCTGTTAACTGTTTTGATGAAAAATATTTTGCTCTTAATTGTTGCAGTGTGCTGTTGGCCAGATTTCTGTTTTTCTCATGGCCAGGCACTGTTGCCCCCTCCTCCCCCTCGGTATCTGTTTTCCCCCCTTGGAGAGCTCTGGATTGTGTAATCCTACACAAAGCCCGCCAAAGTCAAACCCAGCACTCCTCCCCTATTGGATGTTGTACCCTCCCCCTGCCCCCTCCTGTCAGTATTTATGTAACTGTAACAAGTTGTACCAGTGCTTCCCTCGGCATAACCCCAGTGCCGAATAAACCATCTAGGAAAGCCCTTCCACTTCGTCTCTCCTTCTTCAGCGTGCCTGTGCAATCGGGGGATTGGGTGAAACCTTGCAGGACCCTTGCCAGCCCTCCCACGCCCGGGGCAGCCCGGCCAGCTCCTGGAACCACAGACGGATGCCCGGTGCCCCTACCGACTGCACCATGGCAGTTAATTTTTATGGTCTTGGGAGTTCACAATGTTTCTGCTCATGATGCTGCAGTTTCATATTAACTCTGTCACGCAAGCCAAGTGAATCAGTTCATACAATCCTGAATTTTTTAAAAATCTTTTTCTCAGTCAAATGTGTCTCATCTTTATATCACAATAAGGTCATTTATTTACTCTGTTATCTTAAAAATGGAGAAACTATTTCTTAGGAAAATACTGAAATATTTACATAATTCAAGTTAGGACTGCCACACAGTGACACTGCATGACTCAGTAATTGGTGATTTTTTCTTCTGGATTATCAGAGAAACTTCAGTTTCATCTTAAAATGTAACAAATATTGTTGCCAAAATGCATTGTATACATTTTTATACATGTAAATGTATAAAATGGGAAATGTATACATGCCAAATGGGAAATGTATACATGCAAAAATGCATTGTATACATTTCCCATTTTGGGAGGGAAACAGCAACAAACATTACTTATCCATATGTAGGAATGATACGTGCTGAGTATGATTAATTGCCAAATTGCATAAATGCCACTGAAAATTTTGAAAATACTCTGTTACTGAATTTATTTTGGTAACCATGGGATTTAAGGGGCTAGCTGCATTTTAGATTTCCAAATACTGTACAAATCTGACTTCTTTGTTTTGTCTTCCTTAGAAGAATCTTCTGTTAATGAAAATGAAGAGGACTACTCTGATGTTGGCTGTTTTATTATGTCAACAATGTCACTATATGTTCTGGCGTGACATTATGAAACCACCTTGTTCCTTACCTGCCTGCTTAATGCCCACTGCCGCTGTATCTTTAAGACAGACCCCAGGGGCAGGGCCTGAGCTGGGGTCAGTTTAACCGAACCGGAATGTACAAGGCAGCTATAAAAGCGGCTCGGCCCAATGGCCAAGGGGGGTCAACGACACTTGGAGAGGTGGCAGGTCGGCGGCTCTCAACCCAGACTTCATGAGGGAACGGCTCTCCATCCCGTGCTAGTTTGAAGGAGGTTTTGTTTGTTTTTCCTTTCCCTCCCCCTGGCCTCCCTACCCTCCTTCCTGTCTCTTCAGCCCGGGGAGCCTGCGGGGTGGCCTCAGCGGGCCGGTGGGATGGCCCTGGCTGGTCTGAGCTGCGAGGAACACCATGCCTGTGAGTGAGAAGGCAGAGTCACCAAGATCCACCAGCTCTGCCCACTGTGCCATCAGCTCCTTGCAGGCACCCTTTTCCCATTTTGTTCTCTTTGTTTCTCGTACTTTCATTTTGTGTTAATAGACAGGGGTTTTTTCCGTGTTAATAAATAGTCACCTTTTTTCCTTCACTTTCATTTCCTGTTGTTAATTTGTTTCATTGGCGGAGGGAAGAGGGGATGTCCTTTTCCCTTGGGAGGAGGCTCTCATACCTGAGCGTTACCTCCTGAACACCCTTATCTCCCAAACCGAGACACTATAAAAAGTTTGCCATGCAATTTATAGCAGAAACCTATCTAACCTCAGCAAGAGAACCACAAGAAGATTTTAGTGGTTCTCAAGTAACATCTTATAAGGAAGTATGGGCTAAATTACTCTGAAAAGATGGCAGAAGAATCAAGAAATTTGAGTTGAACCATTAAACCAACTGGAAGAGTATAACAGCCTCATTACCAGCTGTGTTAATTAATATATGTTTGGAAATACCTAGACAACACGAGATACATTGAAAAGCTGTTGCTTTGGTTGCCCCTGAAACTTCTGACAAAAATATTCTCCTACAAATGAAGACTGTATCTCATCTTGCCTACATAATTACTGATCAAATCAGTCACAACTGACCATTCACTATTTTCTTAATGCATGCTGATGTCACTGTTGCCTGGAAACTCTGATTTCTGTGACTGTGGTGAAGAAGTAGAGCTGCAATGAGATTGCTCTTTGCTAAGGGATGCTTATCAGAGACAAGCAAACTTTTGACCTTTGATGAATTTTCACAGGAACAGACATGCCTGAAGCTTATGTCAGGGTTTGTGAACAATCAACACAAACACAAGGTTTCTGTAGTGGTATTGACACTCCTGTTTGGGCTTGAAGGGATTAATGAAAAGATGGGCCAGCTTCCTCACGGAGGTCAGAATATTATGGACCAGTGGAATACCTTGGGCTGTTCACAGTATAGCAGTGAAAAACAAAGAGAAATTTACATCCATTTCATTAATAGTGTGTGAGCTAGTGATGGGGAGGAAAAAAAGGAAAAGTTTCAATGCTATCTGGACATGTACACTGGGGGAAAAATGTGACTTTCTTTAGCAGGAGTAAAAAAGATTGGTGATGTGAGAGACAATTTCAAACTTGGAAGGAGCAGATGTAGGAAAGAAACTGATGTCTTAGAAGCTTTATTCCCTGTGTATGTATTTAATATTTGGTCAAAATAGACAGTAACCCTGTTGTAGTGATACTTTTATTTTGGGTATGCATTATAAATGGGGAGTGGAAAGATGAGGCAACTGATAAGCCTAAAAAGGGATTTACAACTGCATCAGTAGAATCAACAGTGGATTTAAGATTTAAAATTATATTTTACTATAAGAACATCAGTGAGATATAATTTCATAGCCAAAACCTATCAAATAATGGCAATACTTTTTTAGTCTAGGTTTTTATTGATTAAAACACAAGGATTGATATTAGTTCAAATTCATATTTCCTCATTTTCACCAATTCTGAACACAGTACTGATACTGCTGTCATTGGAAGGTATGTACAATTCTCTTTTTTAATATCATTTGCATTCTTGAGTTAGTTCTGGCCCTTAAAACACAACTTCAGTTCTTCTCTATAATGAATATGAATTTGTCTTTTACTGGGAGGTTATCTAAGAAGTCATAAATTTATCTTTTCAATTGTACCATCTCAGCTTTCAGAATACAGGGGGGTTCAATGTAAAAAATAAGGTTCAGTAACTGAGTTTCCTTTATACAAATCTTTCTAGTATCGTTATTTTTTCAGAATTTTTTTGAAGTATAACACCTTAGGCATCAGTGCAACTTATGATTTGATATTGAGATGAAACATCTGTCTAGAGCAAACTTTCAGAAGTAAAAATAACAAACATTACTTCTTTCCATTTTTGATATATTGGTATCATCAAATTTCACTACAATGCTGCATTGCATTAAAATATTTACCTAATATGCCTTCATAACAGTAAAGGTTTATTTTATTTTCTTTTCCTTGTGTATTAAGAATAAATTCTAATTTGCTTTCTGAGAATTACCACAGTAAGCCAGACTCAATTTACAAAATGAAACCCTGGGGCCTGGAGGACACTGACAGTGATACGATAAACAGTTCTGCTCTGTTGCAGAGCTTGAAGCAATAAAATAGTTTCAAGTTCAGAAATTTCAGACTAAAAAACTAACAAGTAAACACAAAATATGAAAGTGTTAGTAATGATTTTTTTTTCTTAGAAGCGATTGGAACTAAAGAGACTAAAAAAAATTATTATGTATAAAATGGCAGATAACTTATGATTTAAATTATCATTTAAAATAAAATATCCAAAAACATTTTATTAAGGTTTTTTGCTTTGTTTCTTTTATACTTTGACATGGCAGATTACATTTATTTTTCCTATGTATTCTACAGCCCATTGCATGGCACAGATTCCTCAGTCACAGTTCGTACATTACCTTTGCTTGGCTTACTTATCTATGTGACTACAGATGGATGTTAGACCACAATTAGTTTTTGCACTAACATAGTTCAATCTATTAGGCAGACCAAATTTTTAAATGTTAGTGAAGTTCTGGCTTCTATATTAATTAGAGCAAGATAGATCAGGAATTTTCTCGATGCCTCATTTTGTTCTAGATACTGCATCAGGACATTTTTATTTGATCAAGAAAAACAATCTAGCGTCAAAAGGGAAGTCTCTATTTTGCAGTGATATGTCCTTGTCTCATTAAAATGAAGGTCATGAAAAAATTAAGACTCTGTAAAAGGGTTTGTTTCTTCCCTAGCCACAAGAAGCACACAAAGATGTCTTTAGAAGGACTTGGAGCAAAGTTTTCAGAGAAATCAGATTGGTTCTGAATAAATGGCAAAACAAAAGGAGATCTCCAACAAGGTTATCTTTTTCAATTTTCTCTCTGTTTTCTTTCCTTCTCTGATTCCAACAATACTTTGAATAAAATATTCCATAGTTCTAAAAGGGTTTGAAACCCTAAATTTGGTGACATCTATAGTGAATAGATACCCTACAACAATAAATACAACAAAAAAAGTTTAAAGAAAAGTTCCCCAGAGGTTATGCAAGAGATATAAAGGGAGGCTACAAAATAAATACTAAAACTACAGTATAATAATGCTTTAGCATGATATTTTTCAGTTAAAAATAACAGATCATTGCAAAATCACTTCTTTTAAATAAAAAAATCTTTACAGATGCAGCTGTCTTATCTGTTCATACCAATATTTCTAAAGTTTTCCACTTGTTGTCTTTGAAACAATGAACAGTTGTTGAAGCAGAGCATCAGCTAGATTAGTAATGGGACTTGCTGACAAGTCATTTGTTAATGACAAACCCCCTCTGCTAGATGTGCTGAGAGAAGGAAGAAGTTCCTGCTGTGGAAGCAAATCTACCCTGTGTATACTCACAGGCCTTAAGTAACATTTATCTGTAATTAGGTGGTGTGTGTTTGTGTGTGTTTGTGTGTGTGTGTGTGTGTGTGTGTCCACCACATATTGTGTCAGCCCTGATGCCTTGAATTTAGGAGTCAACAGCATGGTAGGGTAGTATGGCTAGAAACATATTCATTATTCATAGTTATTGAGTCTGGCAACTACTTGCCAGTTAGCCTCACCTCTATGCCCAGTAAAACCTTGGAACAGATCCTCTTGGAAGATATGTTAAAACATATGGAAGACAGGAAGGGGATTAGAGACAGTCAACATGGCTTCACCAAGGACAAATCATGCCTGAGTAATCTAGTGGCCTGGAGGAGTGACTGCATCAGTGGACAAGGGAACAGCTACCAACCCCATATGCTTGGGCTTCTGTCAGGCCTTTAATATGGTCACCCACAACCTTCTTGACACGAAATTGGAAAGACATGTGTGTGATGAATACACTTTTAGGTGGATACGGAATAGGTTGGGTGCCCATATATGAAAGTTTACAGTCACTGGCTCAATGTCTCAGTGGAAAACCGTGTTGAGTGCTGTCTCTCAGGGGCTATACTGGGACCACTATCATTTAATATCTTTATCAGTGGCATAGATAGTGGGACTGAAGCAAGCCTGCAGGTGACACCAAACTGAGTGGTGCAGTTCATCGTGCTGGAGGAAAGGAAGGAACTTTCTTAGGCCTGAGGACTGGGCCCATGTGAAAGTTCATTAAGTTCAAGAAGGCCAAGTAAAAGGTCCTAAACATGAGGCAGGGCAACTCCAGGTATCACTAGTTACAGGGGGATGAATGGATTGAAAGCAGTACTGAGAAGAAGGACTTGGACATCCTGGTGGCCAAAAAACTAGAAATGAGCTGGCAGTATATGTTCACAGTCCAGAAAGTTATATCTTGGAATGCATGAGAAGAAACATGGCCAGAAGGTCAAGGGAGGTGACTTTCACCCTTTACTCTGCTCTGACCCCATCTGGAGTCACTGAATCTGACACATTCTGGTTACGCTGTGTTTCTTCTTCCAAGCAAGAATGGGAATGCAGCAACAAACAACCAAATTCCCTGCATGCTCCTAGAAAGCATAGTTATGCTTTTATCTTTCAATTGCAGCCATTTTTTATCTCTAAACTGGAAAGGGAGGCTACAGAGGTCATTTCTGTCTCCAGAAAGGACATCAGCAAAGTTTACTTTTGACTTATCTTGCTCAGTCTCAGGAAGGACTAATATTGTGTTTACACAAAGCTCAGTTCTTCCCCTTTCCTTCTTTATACTCTAGGTACAGATTCAATCATTTGCTCAATAAACTGACTCTTACTTTTCTCTAAAACCCAGCTAAGACACAGTTTCTAATATGAACTTCCAGCACTATGCAATTTTTAATTTTAAAGTGATTGGTTTGTGTGGCTATAATCTAAAGGCATAAATGAGTGAAGTATATATAAAACAGGTTTCATATTTGTTTTAGAATTATAGTTAGAGGTTAGAACCTGTATTATTTAAAATAAGTGATCACATATAACAAAAGTATATTGTATCTAACAGCATATAAGCTCAGGTCTTTCCATTCCTCATTTTAACTGCCTGCATAGCATGAGCAGTACAATCTCAAGTTTGTCTGTGTCTGTTAATATATGCATGTCATTGGATTTCAGTGGGAGCAAATCGTTGTGTATATGTCGTAGTCACTATTAAAAAAAATAAACACAGCGAGAAAGTCAGCAGACAAGTAACTTCTGTGTTACTTTATCAGCTGATCAGCAGGAGGTACCCATACCTTCAGCAGCTGTCATTTCCCCAGCTCCTCTACTTATATCTCTCATCATGTGGAGGAGCCAAGGTCAGGCCACAGAACTGTATCACCTTCACAATATCAGCAGGGCTGAGCTTTCCCAGCCAAGTGAATGGGTGAGAGAAAGATAGATGAGTTTGCTTTCAAACCAACCTTCCCGTTCCACAATACTCTGAACAGCTGCTAAACCACCTGGCCTGCCACAGGATTATACCTTACTTAATTCTGATCCTCCAGAACTCAAGCACTGTATAGTATTGCCATTTCTGACTGCAGGAAAAATATCCTAGTTTTTTTGCCTATATTGTTGGAGTTTTTCAGTAAACAGATCCACTAAAGAAAGTTACAAGAGATGAATAAACTCCACTAACTAATTGGATAATTGTTATTGGGGAAAGCATTCGGTGTACAAGAACTTGGCAAAGTTTAAACAGAAGCTGGAGACCAAGAGAATTTATTTGTGACATTTTCAGAACACAGAGCCTTGGGTACTACCAAAATCATCTGTGCTCTGATTATATAGCCATTTGTCAGAGATAAGTGTATCATGTATGTGTGGCAAGGTTTTGGGACCATGGTGGCTACAGGGGTGGGCTCTGTGGGAAGCTGCTAGAAGCTTTTTCCATGCACATGAAAGCCAATATTGACTCCAAAATGGACCAAGGCAAAGCCCGTAGGTGATGGCAGTGCACCTCTGGGATAACGTATCTAAGAAAAAGGAAAAAATGCTGCACAATGGCTATTGCAGCCAGAGAAGAGAGGAGAAAATGAGAACCCCATTCTTCACGCTCCTGCATCATTAAAGGCCAGGAGGTAAAGAATATCAGGAGCAAAATTGAGCCCTGGAAGAAGAGACAGGAGGGGGAAAAGTGTTTTTAAGATTTAGAAGTTCTTTTCTCATTATCTTACTCTGCTTTGATTGGTAATAAATTAAACTAATTCCTTTCAGTCAATTTTGTTTTGACTGTGACAGTAACTGGTGATTATCACTTCCTGTTCTTATCTTGACCACTTTTTACATTTTCTCTCTATTCTCCAGCTGAGGACAGCAATAGAGCAGCTTTGGTGTGTATCTGGTGTCCAGCCAAGGTCAACCCACCCCAGAGAGAAAAGACTGAAAGAACTGGAGGGCAAGTGAAGAGAAGATATCATACACAGCCATAGAAAGACTGCATAAATTAAGAAAAAAAATATTTTGTAAAAATAACTAATAATAGGATTTAGCAAACACACCTGGAATTCTTGGAGATACAACTTGCACATTTTTTCAACTAATGAAACTTTCTGCAATTGCATCGCTACAGGGAAGGTTGTGATATGCTCAGTGATATAAAATTATAGAAGGAACATTCAAGGTAAGACAGCAGCTCCAACACCAAATGTATTCTTTGCAGCTGCATCCACCAAGAGTGACTTTCAGGAGGTTCCAGCAACCACACGTGGTCTGTCCCTTTCTTATACGTCATGAGAAAGATCAAAGGATCACCTGACAAAATAAAGAATTACATGGTATTCAGAAAAGTAGGGTGGTAGCACTGCCAAGTTGCTAATTGTAGCACAGAGATGTTTGGGGTTTTTTCCAAGTACCAGACCCAGATGGTTAGATCACGGGCAATGTGGTGCCTATTAAAAAAAAACAAAAACAAAAACAAAACAGTTTGGGGAAAGAGCCAAAAACCCAAGAATTTAAAAGCTTAATTTCTATTACTGGCCTTCTGTAGAGACTGGATTGAAAAGAGAATTGCTGGGCATGGGAATAAATATGCTTTACTCAAGAGAGAAAAAATTTTCTTAAGAAAATTATTTCTCACAAAATTAATGGACTTATTTAAAAAAAGAATTAAGAAGTCTGTGGAGAAGAGGAACATAATAGAATCTACATAAGTTTTCAAGGAGATCCTTGAGGAAACGAAGCTTCACCAAAGGTGAAAACTCATCGTTAATTGGCTAAAATATAAAAGACAGACAATGAATTGTCAGACCTAATTATATCAGGAAGAGGAATCCAATACAGATCCAGAATACATAGGAGAAAAACTGAGTATGAAAACAATAGGACAGATCTCAAGAAAACAGTATTAGAAAAGGAAGGAGAGAAAAAAAAAATTAAACCATAATATGACCTCACATTTTCAGTATTATGTGCAGATAGTCTCTATCACAAAAAGATAATGTGCAACTTGGAAGACAGAGAAGACGAAGAAGGGCAAAAATGACAAAACAGGTTGCACCATACGTGTAAGAAATGAACAGATAGGGTAAACATTTATTCAGGTAATGACTAAATGAACTAAAGCTTCTAAAGCTTTAGAAGAGACATGAGACAATAGCATAAAACCCCATGCCTAACAGGAAAGAACAAATAGGAAATAAATATTACTATTTTCTAATGCCAGAAACAGAGGATAGATAAAACCTTCCCTATTAGGTCTCAGTTCAAAACAAACCAGTATTATTACTACTTGCAGCTTGAACACATATGACTTTCAACTTAATGATCACAAAAAAAAATATCAACAGAAGTATAATATTCAGAGGAAATTACATTTCCAAAGTGAAAGGGGTCATAGCAATATTCTAAGAGTACAAAAGTTATATGATAAAATACAGACTACAGTTGGCTAGATTTTTGTAGATAATGATAAATAGAAAGAAAATAGAAAGATTTAGTTCTTCAACTCTTATGCCTTATAAATTACTATTAAATAATTGATTTAATTTGCATTCTTTTGATCAATTGTTAACTATTTACATACCTCAGTTAACTGAATATATTAATTATTTTGGCTTTTATTTTAAGCCAGGACCTGATAAATCAAGAGACACTTCATGCTGTAGCATTTCTCATGAAAATGTGACAGAAATATGGAGAATGTTCCTCTTTTTGTTGTTATATTTACTTTGCGTATACTTAATAAAAAAGTTTATCATCAGTCCCTGAAAACACAATTCTAGTTAATATTCACTTTGAAGTAGAGAATGTAATTTACCGCATGCTTGTAAAAGGCTTCATAAAATATTCCATATGATATACATTAATAATAAGTTTGGGGGTTTATTATTATTATTA
>VYZT01027271.1:1606-50282 GCA_013400735.1 Pomatostomus ruficeps
AAGAAAGCCGTTCAAATTGAAGTCTCAGCACAAGAGGTTCTGGAAAAATCAATAGAACAAATACTAATATAAATACCCAGCATCAGATTGTACTTACATTCGTGAGTCCTAATGAAACTCAAATATGAAACTTCTGAACTATTTATTATAATATGCAGCTTACTGATTAAATCTGTCACAGTACAAAATTAGAAGATAGTAAAAGTAACACCAATACTAAAAACAGCTCCAGAGAACGTCAGGAAAGATCATCAGTTTTTACTGCAGACAGAGGTCCTGAGGTTCTGGGACCTAACTGTTTAAGATATGAAGTTGGTATCAAAAGAGAAGGTGAATAATGAGGTAATAAACTTTGCTGGTGATACTGAGTTACTGAGCATAGTCTGAACAAATATGAAATTATAAATAGAAGAAAAAGAATGTAGATTTCACATTTAAATGCTGAACTCTGAATTAATTGTTACCATTGAAAATAGAAATTTTGATGCTAAAATAGACAGACTTATGAAGATGTTAGCTGTTTTCGAAAATGTTAGATGTCTGTTCTTTATATTAAATTATCAGCACAATTAAATACTAGTTCTCCTTACTTAATATAGTATAAAAATAAATCTGATGTAAGACCTTCAAAAGTCATTCACAATTACTCATTACTATCCAATACTTTCACAAACATTAAAAAAGTTGGACACTGTAAATTAAAGACATCAAATCTGTTCTTGAAGCATGGACAGCATTTCCAGTCTCAGCTGCAGAGCAAAATTAAAAGTGTTCTAATTTTCTCTCAGGTAGTTATTTCACTTCTCTTTACACATAGAGGATGCCTATGCCTACCTTTAAAGCTTTTTCTCCACTGCAAGAGTCTTGTAATTAATTCCAATTTTTATATGCCTACATGAGTCTTCTTCATTTAGAGGAGTTGTTCTCATGAAATTAATGTATATGTAATCAATTTCTTTCATTTTTCTCTACAGTGTATGTTTTGGGCTGTTTATCTTTGCAACTTTTCCAGTTAATGAAAAATAGAATAAAAAAGTTAATTCAATGTACCATATCAGATTCCCTCCCCCACAAAAACATGCTTTGTGAAACACTGTGCATGTCAGTTATCCATAACAATATATATAAACTTATAATTGTATACGAACTTTTACCTCGACACAGGTTTTCATCCCTGAGGCAGCAGCATAGTGCAAAGGTGTATTTTTTTTGTTATCAACAGCATCAATGGCTGCTCGTTCATATTGTCCTTCATCCAGCTTTGCTCCCTTCCACTTCAGGATCATCTGCAGACAATCGGCTCTTCTGCAGTCGTCTTCCGAGGGGCGCGTCAGGCGAGGATGAAGAGCTCCTTCTGAGATCATGATCTGGGGTCCCATACACAGTAAGTGCATAGATGTCTCATTGTGCACATTCCGTTTATTCGGGTTACCATCTCTGACAAAAAGAAAAGTTCTGCAACAGGGGAAAGAAATAGAAGAAAAATAGTTAGCACACTATGATTCCATTCATTTCCTTGAAGTAGGAAGGATGTATTACGACAGATCTCCTTTGTGCAAAGATTTTGATTAGCTGGGTTAGCGACAAATGCTCTTGAACAGAGAATTACTACTGGCCAGCTCTCCTCCATTTCTCTTAGGAGTCAAGAGCCAAGATCTGGATGAATTACTGATATGTCACCCAGTACCATATACAATTACTTTGTCAGTCTGTGAGAAGGTTTATTCTACAATTCTGAGTTGCACTGCAATAAATGTTATTAAGTCATAAGATTGATTAAATACGTATGTTATTTCTTCTGCTCTGTCCTGAATAGCAGTGCATTTGTTAGTTTGCAAATAGATAATGACAGAGCAATTTCTTAAAAATTCATTCTCCTTTGCTGTATCTTTAGCCAGATGTTGATGCAGCACTTACTACTTCTTAAAATATTACAAATACTTTTCCTGCCAGCACTGCATGCATTGAGGAATGACTATGGACTTTTTCACTCTAGATCATATGGAAATGCAAGATAATGCAAACTCCGCCCTATAGAGGTGACAGAAGCTGGTAGAATGTAAGTGTTCTCTTGAATGCTTGAGAAGCAGTTCAAAGTGGACAACAAACTATTACCAACAGAAAGGATCACCACAGGAATGACAGGGAAATTAAAGGCTGATTCTTAGAATCACAGATCTGAATCCTAACAGCACCTGAGACAACACAGCTCCCTGATGCTTCTTGCCAGCAAGGATTTACAGAAGCTACAATCCAGATCTGAAATGGAAGAACCGAGACAAAACATACAAGCCCCATGAATCCGAACACGCTTTAGCCTTTTGAAGTATACTAAAATAGTATCTTTTTCCTAAGGGAGAGTAAATAGTAGGCAATGGCAGAAAGGAAAGATCACCTCTTTGACGGACTGGGGTCAGAGAGACAGCAATGGTGAAAGAACTCCATGTAAAGGGAAGAACAGGTATTGTTCCCTCAGGTTTCCAGAAAGGTAATGCCAGGCTAAATCTGAAGCATAGCACATACATCAAGAAACGACTGCAAAAATGCCTGCACTGTTCCCATACACCCCCACACACACGCAGCCCACACAAGTCACTGTATGTCTCCTCTCCAGGGTGTTCCCTGGCTCGAAACAGTTTGCAAATATGAACAAAACCAGTTATTCTGGAATCTCCATTAAGTTTGTTCAGGGGACCAGGTTCCACCCTCCCTGACCACACCCCTAAGACTAATGAAAAACAGTTCCAATCACTTTCAGGCAGCTCACCGACCTGAAAGCAGGTGGTGCCTACATACAAAATCAGACAATATTGCTCTTGGTGAACAGTGGTGAGAAGAACTTGACAAACTTACCCAATCAGACAAAAAAAAAGTACTTACCTCAGTTACTGCCTTATGCTATAGTTACAAGTCTAAATGCCATCTCCTCTTTCTGTTGTGCCTGAATACATCCCACCTTTCTCTCTCCGAGTTCACCCATGCTTTGTTCAGAACAAAGAATAATCCTGAAACAATTTTATTTATAAAAGAGGAGGCTGCACATGGTGAATTGGAATTTCCCTTTCGGATATTATTGAAAATAGTCTGGACAAGTATTTTAGTAGAAAAAACTAAGAACAGATGATTTGGTCCTGTAATGGAAGAATGTCTTGATAGCTGTTTGGTGAGTCCGATTTCTGTCCGTTCCTCCTTCTGAAAATCTCTGAGTGGTTTGAATTCAAAATAAAGCTTATTATTAAAACACCATTCTTTAAAATATGTGGCAAGAAAGTACTCAGACGAAAACATGAAACAATCTCCTCTACGTTGCCCTATTTTGACTGCAAAAACGTTCCTTAGAGAAATCTCTCTTTCATTCCATGATAGGTGACACAATAGATGCATTTGTTAGGAAATATGAATATGCCAAACCTGAGATTAAAGATCTTGTCAAAAAAAGTGACAGCATATTTTGTTTGCTTGAGTTTTTTTTGTTTGTTTTCAGAGGGAAGGGATTTAACTACACAGGCAAAAATGCTTCAGAGCCAAATACATGAAACTGTAAGACTAACCAGTATCAAACACTATCCAAAGTGAATTTGCTTGTTCGAATTAAGTTTACATAGTACGAAACCAGAGACAGAAAGAAAGTAGGGGAAGTAATGTGGGAAAGTAAGACAGAAAGAGGGAAATGGGAAGGAGAGAGAGAAAAAGATGGGGACAAGAAAATAGATTCTATAGAGGCACTTGGATATGATCAGCTCTTCAGCATAAGGGGAAGTCAAGCCAATCCTGAAAAGCCCAGCCGAACCCATGACTTAAAGTTCAGAGACGACCAGCATCCAAAAAAGTGCAAATTAATACATTTTACATGCACAAATTCATTACTCAACAGGGCTCCATTTTTAACAGTGGTATTTGGTGCACAAGACGTTCACAGAGCAGTGCTGTAGATCCCTGCAATTTGGTTCACAACTTCAGAGGTATAAGAAGCTAAATTTTGCCTGGAAATGTACTGATGGAGTGAAAATATGCATTGCCTATGGGAAATATCACTTAACCACAAGGCAGACAGACTTTACTCTAGTTGCAGTTTCCAGATTTTGCTTCAATCTGTAGCACTTTGCAGGATCCAAACTTGAGGTGATAAAAGCATCATAAAAGTGTTGAAAAAGTGACAAAAAGGGAAGAGCTGTAACATTCACACCTACTACTATCTGTATTTGCAAAAAAGCAGCAAGAAACTCAAGATCACAAGGCTGGGAACTTGAATAATAAACAACTGGGACATGTCCTCACTTTGGGAACCAAACAACACAACTATTTCTTCAGGTTTTCATAAAATCTTTAATGTTTGGGGTATGAAAACCACCATATTTATGGTTTCTTTCTCTCTCTAAACAAAAGCTATATATATATTAGCTATATTTAGATACACATTGTTGGAACTAGATGATCTTTAAGGTCTCTTCCAACCCAAACCATTCTGTGATTATATGCTATATATGTATGCAAAAAAACCCCACAGAAAAATGTACCCATGTGTGGAAAAACAAAACCAAAATTAAAAACTGGTGTAAAATGAAATGATAAAAGTAGTTCTGACAGCTGGAGGCTAAAGCATGTCTGAATATGCTCAAAGACAGTGAAAGTAATAATTTTTGAATGCAAAGCACTTATGTAGACTGTATAAAGTACACAGAAAATTGCACTGTTGCTTTAAGCAAGACAAGTAAGGCACTAGAAAAAGATGAGCTGCAGCAACAGGGTGGAGTGCACAGGATTCCCTTTCACAGCATCCCATCTACTCCTTGGGTCAGACAGTCCTTTTAAGTACAGCTTGCTAAAGAAAGTTACCCTGCAAACTCCAGTGCAGGCATGAACCTAAAGCTCATAGCTTTGAGAGAAGTATGAGTATTAATAGAAGTATTTTAAAAGCATTAAGAGAAGTATGGGTAAGCCACAAGTTACAACATACAGAAAAGCCAAGCCATGTTACCCAGTAATTTAAAACTCATTTGCAATGAATTAATTAATAGAATCATTGAATCATTCAGCTTCCAACATAGTAGGCCCATACTGATGCATTAAACCTTGAATAACTATGATTATTTCATAAACTAAAAGTACTCTTCTCCCAAATATACTATAAGAAAATAACCACAGTGTACTAGTAAGCACTTGAAGAAATCTTTTTAGTCATTACTATTTTAAATAATTTTGTGAAGAATATTATTTTTTAGCTGATGTTGAAAGACACATCTAGTAAATATAATTATTCATCTTTTTATTCATTATACAGTGCCAGAAAGTCATTTATTAGTACTTAAAAGCTTCTTCTCTGTTTCACTAAGAAACTTAAGCATTTCTTACAGCCCAGGAATCTGCTGCATGCAGTAAAAACCTGGACAGGAGAGAATGACTATTCCTATCCTAAAACAAAGAATCAGCTGACAGGTCATTAACCATTTATGAAAGAAAAATCACAGACTAT
This sequence comes from Pomatostomus ruficeps, assembly GCA_013400735.1. Classification (NCBI taxonomy): domain Eukaryota; kingdom Metazoa; phylum Chordata; class Aves; order Passeriformes; family Timaliidae; genus Pomatostomus; species Pomatostomus ruficeps. The sequence goes on from VYZT01027271.1 coordinate 7,080, forward strand.
TACCCTGACTTTTTGTAAGCCTTAATTCAATTGGCTGCTTGCCCAACAACTGTTACTAACACTACCAGAATTCCCATAAACACTAGAAATATCCTGCTGTAGTAAAGAGTGAGGTTACACCAGTGATAATTTGGTTTAAGAGCAAAGGAAGCATCCGAGAGGCTGTCAATGCTACAGCCCCCACTGCTGATGGAAGTCTGTAAAAGTTAATTCTTTCTTCTGAAATTTGAAATCTTCACAGACATTTCAAGGTCCCTTGCATCAAGTACTCCACTCTGGTCTCCAATTCTTTATTTTTCCTAAACAGAAATGCTTCCATTTGTTCCCATTCATACGGCTCCTCCCAAGTATGGTACATCTGGCAAAAGGGGTTAAATGATTTCCTGAGTACTCAAACAATTTCTGCAGATTTTCAGAGAAAACTACCAATTTGAGAAGCAAATCCAGACTACAGCACATGTGAATCACACCTTTTACTTAGAGCAATCTAAGGTTCAAATGGAAATCTTAGAGCCTTTCAGCATTTGTTCTGCTGGGCCTATTTCCCTTATGGACTTGATGTAATGTTCTGTACAAAAATACTACCTAGAATACAAGCACAGTCTTCACTCTCTTCTAAACTGGCTCTAAAAAACCTTGTCATCTTTTCTTAACCATGTTGCCATCATTTCACCTCTGGTTTCTCCAAATAGCTGGTTTCCAAAAGACTGTTAAAGTGATTACAAGTGGGTCAGCACCTGGGTCTGAGTTCCAGGTCTGGACTGATTCATGTTAACATCGTAGCCCATCAGCTAAAAAGTGTCTAAGAAAGGTCTTATACAAATATACATCAATAAAGAACTTCCTATTCTCTTTACTAAAAAAATGCAAATAGGTTGAAAAGTTTCTCTGCTTTAGTGATTTTGTGTCAGCAAATATGATTACGTATGACCTTCTGCACATAGATAACAATATTTGGCACGGTACAACACAAAAATAAAGAGGGAGAATGTGCAGGAGCAGCAAGGGGATACAACTGAATTCTGGAGCACAGATCCAAAGACAGTGCACTCTAAAAGTGAGGAACACAAAACTTGGTTAATCCTTACATTTTTTATACTGTGGGCCAAAAAAATTTATGCTTTATTTATGATTCCTGTTAGGAGGAACAGCAGTACCAAAAAAGAGATTAAACAATTCCTGATGCAAAAATCTATCAATTACATCTGTAAGTTTCTTGTAACCAGAACACTATTGTTTTTATTTATGAGTTACTTAAGTTTGGCCTTCCCTTGGACAGTCAGAAATACTGTTTCCAGGATCCCATGCCTCTTCTGGCTGTTATTTCAATATTCTGAGTGAGATTTCAAAAGAAATAGAGTTGACTGCCAAATCAGAAGTGCCTTCCACTGAAGCTGGCTGCTTACCAACAGGTTTTGTGACAGTCCTCTGTAAAGCAAAATCTGTGTCATTTGCACCTCTGTCTCTGGCCCTTTCTTATACACATCTCTTTGACAGCTAGAACCCATTCTCAAACATAGAAGTCATCCTTACAGCTTTCTCTCCAAATCCTTTCTTTGAACACTGTTTTTTCTGAGACCATCCACGCTGAATTTTCTTCTCACGTAACTGCTGACTATTATTTTTAGATTGGTCAGATGAAATAATAAACATGAAACTACTAACGAGTGTGTTCATTGTCACCTTTTAAACACAGAGATTTGTGTTTCTGCATGGGACAACTATCTATGTATCAGTTTGTAAATCACCTGGCAGTGTATGATATCTAGTGTTGATATTATTTATATAGCAATAATGAAGAAATTACACAGTGAATACTATCAAGCTTTGCACTATTTCTTAAAAACTATAAATGTATTACAGAAATTGTCTCATCTTTATCTCTCCCTCCATAAAAATGTTTTCAATTTGTATGTTGCTTTACCTTTAATGACACTAATTTGTATTTTCCTTAAATGTCCCAATGATGTAACTTTATTACATTAAATTGGAAACAAAGGTGTGAATTTAAAAAATCAAATCTTTCACAGTCTGTACCTTGAGCAAAAGGAAAGCTGGGTCCATATACAGTGTAACTGAATATTTTGCTTGGATTTTGCATTTAGGTATAAAAATTAATGAGTTATTTCTGAAAAATTTACTTCTGTTTGTCAGAAACTGTAAGTATCTCAGTAGTTATTCCAGTAACTACTGAGCCAACAGATCTCTCTGGTAAGAAATCCATGTGTGCCTCTAACCCCAGGGTGAAGTTAAGCCATTTGACACAATGATTCAGTATTTACCAATCAGGTGGACAGAGTCACAAACTCTACCTGGCAACAAAATTAGCCGAAATAAAGATGTGGTCATTCTGGTTGGCAAGGACCAAAGCTGTACTTCTCTACAACCCCAAAAAATTTTTACTTTGCCTGTGGTAAAATGTTCACAATGGCTCTACTAAGGAGAACAGACAACACAGAATAAGAAACCTTCAATAGTGTACTGCATCAATAGATCTCACCAATCACTAACAAAGCAGTCTTACTCTGCAGTGTCTGATTTCCACCACCCACCGAATGCAAAATAAGAACAATTTCCTCTGGGTGCAAAAAAGCTTAGTAGCAAGAGGAAGCAATAAGTCAACACACTCAAGAGTGGCAGCTGTAACTGGAGAGCAAGGGCTGTGTTGTGAGCAACAAACTCATAAGCAACATGTATCTTCAACCTACTAAGGTTAAAATAACCAGAAGTCAGATAGAAAAAAGTCAGCTTTAAGAGCTGAAAACACAGCAGCTGACCACCTTTTGAGCTTTGCTCCTGGGTCAGACTAAGATTAGGATAAAGTCTACGCCTTGTTTTGCATTTTGTGAGGAAGTCAAGAGGAACACCAGGGAAGATACCTTGGGAGGCCACACATATCTATTCAGTGAGAACTGCTTTTAACTGAGATTTTGAGTTTTAGGGAAAGAAAAACATGGAAGTCAGTCAGATAAGGGTCTGAATTTTTCATCCTGCCTTATTATACTTTAGAAGACAGTGCCCAACTGGGTGGCAGCCTTTGAGGAACGTTGCAAATGCTAGTGCTGCTCCTTAACATCTGTAGCTGTTCCTCCAAGTGTCCCCTCTGTTTTCTGTCTTTAGCAGTTTTCCCCAGGTTTTAGTCACAGTAAGAACTTCTCCAGGATTTAGTCACAGTAACAACTTGATCAGTTTTAAGGGCTTCATATTTTTACCCTTCATCCATCCTCTTAACTGCTTTTTAGACTATGATGAAAATGACCTTATAAACTACTATTTTCTACCATCCAGTCAGATGCTCTGCTACTGAAATTAGGGGCACTTCAATCCACTTGGTCCTCTTGCCTCTTTATAAACATGCCCATGAAGCCCTGTCAGATCACATTCTTCATATATTATTCTCCGACATCTAATCAAGGGCTGCCTTCGGTATTTCATATACCATGGAATTTGAAAGGTGACCAAGGCTTACAACCACACAAAACAACTAATCTAAAAAGGCCCTTAGAGAACCAATTCAGCAGCTGAGTGCAATGACAACAAAGCAATTGGATAAACACCAATGCTCCCACTTGGACAGAACCAAACACCGCATGGATCATTCACCACACACCACGAAAGGAAAACATTTAACACTATACCACACAAGCAGTATCTTCCACGAGTAGCATTCATGGCTCATCTTGTAAAACCATCAAAGTGTTCGATTTACAACTTTGCAGGTGCTTACTATTCAATTTTACACATTTAGTATAATGTAGGATGAGATTCATCTTCTCAGCTGTGGTGGCCTACAGTGCAGACAACTACAGCTGATCCAGTTCTCTTAAATTCCTTTTAAAATCAATGGGAAGAAACAGGCACTTCGGCACACATTTAATTTAAAATACTTTATGGTCAACTTCACCATACATGAATTGTGCTGTTGCATTCATTAATTATTCTAACTAGATTTATTATCTATGTCTTTCATATATATATATAATATTATAATCAGTATAATATATATATATTATAATCAATATATATTGATTATAAAGGAGACCTAGTATGAATAATTCCAGTGCAGACATACTTACTTTTATGAATAAAATTTATCTTAAATAGAAGTATATTTGAACTATTTATCTGTGTAATTGTTGATAATTAAAAAGAAGCTTGCTTTTTGTTGTTCAAAGTGAATGACCTAGACAATGACATTCTAATAATTTATTCAGATGAAGAAATGTATCATGTATTTTAACTCCAGAACAGAATTATGTGGAAGAAAGGGAATATAGTTAGGTGGTTATCTTTTATATTAAAATCAGGAGACAAACTTTTAAAAACTACTTTTAGGAAAGAAGCTCAGGCAAGTATTATGCCTTCATAATTTTCTTTTCAAATGAACTTTAAAATTGACTGGAAAACACCAAGCAATGTAATGATTCAAAGAATTACCATGATAAACAAAAAAAAAAGGGGAAATAAAAAAGACTCCTCCAGGAGTTTTCTGAACCACCTACTTGAAAACATCCATACATTCAATACAAATTTCCTTACACTGGGATCCTGTAGTTTTGGTTAATAATCCCACATTTTTCCCATTTGTCCTTATTAGACAAAGAGCTGCTATTAACTTTATTATTTTTCTTTTGCTGACATTTATATCAGAAGTACTGTTAGGAAAGCAATTAAAAAAGGAACACCAGATTTCCTGTCAAAGCATTGAATAGATGTTCAGAAATTTGATAAAGAAAAAATATGATTTGTAGCACCTTTCTGAAGATTTCAGCATGAATGATTTAGGTCTATTTGGATCTCAAAATTTAAATATTTACAGAACTTCTGTCTGTCAAAACAGTGAAGCAGCCTTTTTTTGATTGCTATCTTCAGAAAAAACAAAATCTAAAATTCAGAGCAGCTTCAACCTTATCAGAAAACAAGCAACTACAGCACTTCTCTAATGCCAGATGACCTGCAAAGAAGTTAACAGGGTTTTCTACAATACTTTTCCTATACATATATTTTTGGATCATAAAAATCCTCTAATATACTCTCAACCTTCAGAAAAATCTTGTTCAGAAAAACAGTCTACACACATGTCCCTCAAAATTATCCAAAGCTAATTCTGAACATGGCTGCAAATCAAATTAAAAGCCAACAAAACCTGGCATGGGAAGAGACATTCCTGAATGTGCTCTGACAAGTTCAATGTTCCCTCTGAGGTCAACAGGTTTTCTGGCAAATTCACCCTCCATAACATCCTGGTAATATCAATACACTTTTCTGGATTGCATTAAAATGGCTTAGACCAGTCCTTACTGAAACCTCTTGAACAGCCAGAAGAGGAGCAGACTGTAGCTGAAATTTCAAGAGATGCATGTCTATTTCAGCCTAGGGGAATCCACCACTATTTTGATGTTCTTTCATTCTTCTGAAGTGAAATACACTTCCCAAATTGGAGCAACGAAACAAGAGATAATTCCTATAAACAAATCCCAGGCACATTTACCAATGTTTCTCTCTGACTAGCTTAGCTATGCCTTCATTGCCAGTTGCTTTACTGTTATTACTGAATGGCGGACATCAAGAATGTTAAAAGAAATAGGTTTGAGCTTGATTTTTTTTCTTTAGTTTCAGCAATCACCCCAACTTCCAGAATCTCTGTAACTAGAAAGTCTTGCTTTTCTTGTTCCAGAAAAAAAATCAGTGTCACAAACCTGTCCTGTTTCCCCATAGTTCCATGTTTCTGTCACCTCCTCCTCCCCTCTCTTCAGGCCAGGACCAGCAGCAACTGATACAACAATCCACTTTTGGCTTGAATACTCACAGAGTGCTTAGATGTAGCAGTATGAAACACACAATGAGGAAAATCTGTCACTGATCCAAAAAGCTTCCCAGCAAAGCTGCAAAACTGAAAGTCACACCACATATATTGCAAAATGACAGTTTATCTAAGGGTTTTTTTTTTCCTTTCAACGTCAAGCAAGTCCTCGTGATTTCCAGTCACTCCATCTCAACCAGCCTCTGGAAAGTCTGTTCTCAAAGCTCAGGAGTGCTTCACCAACAGCCAGACCCTAGTGAGTAGCTTTCCACATTGATAGCAATTTGTTCAAACTAAGCAGTCAGATGGTCTAAAATGTACCTTAGGCAAAAAAAACCCAAAAAACCCTGAGGGCATCAGATGTGCTTGCTCATCTGAAGAATGCATTTTCTAAAGAAAATGTTTTCAATGTGCTTTGTCTGTGATATTTTTATATATATTTAGGGAGTGAAATTTAAGCTATCTTCTTGAATATGACTTTTTCATCAAGACTTTAATTCATAGGGAAACATGATAAATGTTTGTAGTGGAATTAGACCTATGTGCATGTTGTATAAAGTTCTCAAAATTCATATGTGGATGCTTCATGAACTGCTCCAGTGTGGGTTCTTCCACAGGGTACAGTCCTTCAGAAACACACAGCTGCAGTGTGGGCCCCCCACAGGGTCACAGGTCCTGCCAGAAACCCTGCTTCTGTGTGGGCTTCTCTCCACAGGCTGTGCAGCTCCTGCCAACAGCCTGATCCAGCATAGGCTCTCCATGGGCTGCAGGCTCCTTTACGGCACATCCACCTATTCTGGTGTGGGGTCCCCCAGGGGCTGTGGGTGAATCCCTGCCCTGTGTGGATGTCCAGGGGCTGTGGGAGGACACCCTGCCCCACCCATCTGCACCAAGGGCTGCAGGGGAATCTCTGCTCCAGTGCCTGGAGCTCCTCCTCCCCCTCCTTCTCTGGCCTGGTGTCTCTGCAGGGCTGTTTCCCTTGCACATTTTGGTCACTCCTCTCTCACAGATGCTGTGCAGCATTTTTCACCCTTTCCTAAGTATGTAATCACAGAGGTACCATCAGCATCACTGACAGTCTCAGCTCTGCCCAGCAGTGGGGCTGGTTTGGAGCTGGCAGAAGTCAGTTGTGTCTGGTGTGGGGCAGCTCCTGATCTCTTCCCACCGCCACCACCCCCACAGCGCCCTGCTACCAAAACCTTGCCCCATGAACCCAGTACAATGCCCTTATGTCAACTCCACCTGACAGGTGTCACAGCTGGGGGCTGAGGGTTATCCTGTGACAGCCTTGGAGCTCTCTCTTGATACGCTTACTGGCCTGAGATCAAGTATTTGAAAATTCCTGTTTGTGCTAATGAGTTGTGGTCAGCAATTTTTGGTTTTTAAACATTAAATGCTCTGTTAAAATACACTGGTATGTCAGGTAAACATAGGCTGTTTAGGGCTGCAGACCAAGTTATACATTAATGGAATGTAGACTATGTTCTGGTTTTTATTTCAACATTCCTAGTATACTAAAGTTTTCTATGATACTCATTAAAATGATCAAGAAACAATCCTAACATTTTAACACATTCTCGCTGAATCTTCTAAAAAGAAATTAACAGCAAATTTTCAAATTTTTACATCTTGATACGGTTTCTGGGGTGTAAATGCTGGATGAAAGGCGCAGCAGCCAGATGACTCAGGCACTTGCTGCATAAAAACTGTGCAGCTCAAAATCATTGAGAAATTTTTGTTGGCTCAAGTTTCTGCCGGTAGACTTCATGCTGGATTAAACCATGTCTGTCCAGGTTGGCAGTTTTGCTTTGTGACCCTTTCACCTCTTCTCCAGTTTCTTGTTTCTTCCCTTCTGAGATCACTGCACCAGGATGTCCCCAGCTCCCTTCACTGCAAACTTGGTGCCTGTGCCTTCACTGTGCCTTTGGACAGTCACACCAGCCACACATGTGGGAACAGGGAATTTGTCCCTTTGCCTCAGCGTTGCCAGATAGGACATTTCTAAACATCCCAGAATATCCCTCTCAATGTATGCTGTAATGCAAAAGGTCTAGCAACAATTGCATCACACTATTTTGAGAAGATCTCACACAGTAAACTGATAACACGTCAGTTCATATCCACCTATAATAACACAAATCTCAGCCTATAAAGAAAAATTGAATTATATGGTATGCATGCAAGCAAATGCTAGAGCTTGTAGTTAGTGTTGCTACAGATTCCCCAATATTTAAAATGTTTTATGAAGCAATAAATATAAAATATTATACTACTATGGACATCTCATAATTGTAAATTTATCTCAAAATACAAAGAGATACAAATGAATTTAGTTTTAGGTACTGACCTTTATCCATAAATCTAAGCATTCCTTTTAATAATCAACTTATTTAACCCCTGCCATATCCAGGACTTTCTGCATCAGAAAGAAGAGGTTTAACTCCAAAGCACTTGTGCCCTTTCTGCTATCAATTTAGCAAACAGACACACTGTAAGGCTTATATTTATTCGCTTTTACTACTTTGTTTAGATAAAAAGGCTACATTTTTGTGCAGCACATCTTACAGAAAAGCCCTCAGAAAGACATCAGAAAAGTTAATAGTAAAAAAAGTCAGTAAATTACTCCTCACAACTGCTACAATTTTAACAGTCTGGGTTTTCAGAACCAGACTCCAGCAGATAAAGGCACCCTCCCTACATTTAGGGACAAAAATTGTATCCCAAACCCTAGACTCAAACTAGGAAAATGAATGATTTTTTCGACCATTTGATTGCAATGTGGGAAAAAAAAAGAGTTGTCCCGTGAAACTTAGATGTTGAAGGTTCTATGTAGCTAGTAGCAAAATGGCATTTCTAAATTACTTTTTTTAAAATACAAAGCAGTTATCTGAGATCCCATCATAATGTTGCAATATGAATTAACTAATGCACTGCTCAGAAGTCAGTAATTATGACTATTTCTTTTCATATGTGCAAACAATTTCATGTCTCCTTGTTGCTCCAATGGGGCTATAATTTCTTAAGAGCTATTTTCTTGAGAGAAATAACCTGAAAATCTCAGAGGAAAAAACAATCATATGGAAAGCGTAAGTAAAAACTGGGCACTATTTTAAATTCAGTTTAGTTAACTCCTTCCTATAATTCAAGAATCAGGAATGGAGGAAAAAATAAACAAACAAAAAGATTCAGTGATGAAATTAAAATATAAAATTAAAAATATAAATACAGAATACATGGGGAAGAAGAGAAAAATATTTAGCAAAAATTGAGATAAATGAGAAATTATAAAGTAAAAAAACAGTTAGATGAATCTAAAACACTGAGGAAAAATTTACAGTGAGAGGCCAGATGGCTACTAAAGTTACAGCATATGAGGTAGAAAGCAATCCTTATGAATACTACAGGCCCATTTAGACATAAACACAGAGATTAAAAGAATATTACCAATAACGCAGTTTACTATTTATTTCTGTTCTGTTTCCTAATATGAAAAAGAGGGTATTTATGAAATTCTTTCTAATAGTGCTTACTGAAGAAGAAGTTTAGCAATGTCTGCCTGGTACGACCATCACAAAATACCAGATGAGAACAGCTTGAGCCTGCAATGTCTGGACACGGGTAAGATGTTCATCTTTAACTGATCTTAGGGCACTGATAAAAATATGTAAGAATGGAAACAGCTAACATTAGGGACTGCTGTCCATGTTGACTGCAGCAATAATAAACTTACTTATTATCAAGACATTAATGTTCACTGTTATTATCCAACACAAAAAATAAAAGCTGCCTGAATAACATAAGAATAAATATACATTGTACCATCTAGAAGTAGTTACCATCAGTGTAGCATCCATACAGCTTTGCAAACAGATTATTTTAAGACAGGAAAACGTACCAAGAAGGGTGGAACAGTCACTATTTTCAGAGAACCACAGTATGAGACTCTTCAGGAAGCAAGCTAAAACTGCCCAAGACTAGTGTTACAAGAAAGGAACAGATACTGAAATAAAATTAAAGACTGATATATCAGCCTGTGATTATAGACTAATTTGCATGTTTTCTATTACTACTTGGATTTGTTACAAATTCTGTCCATACAACACGCTCATACATAAGCACATGTATGTGTACACCTACGCACACTCATCGGGTGTTTATAACCTGGCTAGGTCAGTGATTCACACCCAAGGCGAATTTCAAAGGCTGCTTACCCCAGGATACGATTCATTCCATGCCTAGCAGCGTAATGGAGCGGAGTATTGTGCTGGTACGTTTCTCCATACGAAGTATTTGGGTCAAGAGTTTCTTTCAGTTGAGGGTTGCTCTCATAGATTTGGCAGGCCAAGTTTTCATCTCCATTTATAAGAGCTTTGCGGAATTTGGTGGTTGTATTTCCCATGTTGCTATCCTAGCTATCAATGGCACTTCTTCCTTTCCCCTTCATCCACTTGTTGTGTGGTTCTGTAACATACTTCACAGCCTGGAAAAGACAAACAATATTCCAGTTATTCTGTAAAACACTTTTCCCTAGATGAATTAAAGCAGAGCTACAGCACTGTAAATAGGCAGGTGACAAAGAAGTACATAAGGCCTGTAAATTCCTCATGAATTGCTGAAGTCTTCCTAGGTAAATACACACAAATTCCCAATTCTTCACAAATTATTTCCCTGATAAATTGTGCCATCTCCCTCCCTCTGCAAATATCTTCACTACCTATACTCTTTAAACATATAGAAAAGAAATGGCCAATATCGACCTGTATTAGAAGACTGGCATGAACACTGAATTTCCACTAATGAGAAATTAATTAAAAATTAGACATTACTTCAAAAACAGAGTAGATCTAAAGCAAAATTCTTACACAAGGAAGAAAAATTCTTCAAAAACATGCAATAAAGCAGACATCAGTTTAACATTTAATTAAAGAAAACCATGTTAAAATCTGCTTGAAGGACCTGGGCTTGTGTAGGTGGGTGTACACAGCATCCTTCTGTGCCAGTAAGATGAATGCCCATGAACACAGGAATTACCACAACCCCATCTGAACAGTTCTGCTGAGCAGACTCTTTTAAACACCTAAGCCCTTACACTTAGATCTAGAGTGGATGGGTCCATAAAATGCCTGGCATTTGCACTGGCACAAACCAACTGCACCTTACAGTACTTCAAGGTACATTCCAGGGGCTATGCTCCCCAGCCTCTCACCTTTACCTGAGGGAGGCAACCAGCAGATTGAGCTGCATAAAGACAGGGCAGACAGAGCATCTCTGCTCATGAGGCAGGACAGCAGGAGCTTATCCAGTTGTGCAGCTGGAAAGAGCACATGCTGGTCTTTGTCAGGGGCACAGACAGGGGAGTCAGCACCAGGCTGTGGCTGGCAGCACAGTGAACCTTCTAGGAGGTCTCTTTTGTGTGTGTCATCCCACCCAGACTGCTCCATGCCAGACCTTTCACCCCACAAAGCACACACTGGGATCCAAATGTGCCAGGCACAGCACGTTAGGGGATTGAGACTAATTATGCCGTGCACATAAAATCAGACAGGGCAGGAGCTGCCCAGTACCTTCTATTCAACTTGTTGGGAGTATCTCAAAGCTACTATTTCTACACCAGCTTTCCAACACAGTTACTGACGCCCCTCCAGCCTTGCAGACAGATGAAAGAGAGGAGTCCAAGGGGTCTAGAGCTGCAGAGAATCCAAGGGAATCAGGATGTGAACAAATCACACTAAAAGGATTTGAGGAAAGCTGGGGAACAGCTGCAGTGACATACTTTCGTTTCACCAGAGCTGTTGTCACCAGTTGTCTCACCAGCTAATCTCATCAGTGTGGTCAGGTCTGTTTAAGAAGGACAGAGGTGGCCTTGGTGGCCTCTATTTTCATCCTTTTTCCTACAAAATTTTGGTAAGATAACCCTTATTTTGAGCTGTTGTGAGGTAATGGTGACACTGCTGTATCAGCTGACTCCACATACTAAACATGTCTGAGACCAAAGTTACCTAAAGAAGCACCAAGCAGACACTCATCCAAAAGCAAATGGACATCTTTCAAATGTCTGGTTATATACACAAATCAAAGCCCAGATTCTTCAATCACACTACGGATTCTGCAGCATTTTGTATCTTTCTCTCATCGATATATTTTAAAATATAAACATGCAGATACTATGCAGGTATGATATTTATATTCTTCAAGAAAGTCACTGCATGTTCATATTACTTCATCACAGCTCTCACTGCCATAGATTAATGTGTTTTCAGATGAAAAACTAGTTGTATTACTCTAAATACTGGATAGTTTCAGGCTTTAGTCTACAAAACCAAGCAAAGTTCTACACTCTTTTCAGTCAACCAGCAGTCCATATTATGTTTAAAAGACAGGATCTCGAAAATAACCTGAAAGAATTATTTTCACTTAAGTTTAACAAGATTAGTTTGTGGTATTATATTATCTGTCAATCCCTATCTACCACGAGTAGCTCTCAAGACTATAAACTAAATTAGAAGAGAACAAATGTCTAAAAGATATCAGAATCGTCATGGAAATCAATATTGAAGATCTCACTAATGTCTGTAACACTAAAAAAAGCACAAATCATTTGAAATTAGAAGGTAACAGCACCAATTTCCATGCATTTTTTTCTGAAAATTAGCACAAAGACAGCTGCAGAACATGCTGCTTCTTGCCCAAACTGGAACATTAAACAAACCTGGGTACGGATGAATGAGAGCACTGAGAGTGTAAGGAGATAAGATGGTGCCCCCAGGCACCTGAGAGAAAGCTGGGGCAGGATGGTTCTGTTGAGATGTTGAAGATGAGATCTGAATGGATTTAGGCAGGGGTATGGAAATGCAAAGGAGAAGTGAGGGTCTCTGTGGGGTGAACTAAAAAGCTCAAGTCATTTTTGTGCAAAAAAGGCATAAATTGTTAATTCTTCTGTGCACCAAATAAACTTTATTTACTTTTGATGCAGTATGGATATATTAGAATGTTGTACTGTCATCAGCAACTAGTAATATAAAAGATGTAGGCACATTGCTTGAACTATTGTGTACATTATCATATCATCCGGAAATTTTAGGAATATGCAGACTGTACCAGGTAAGTCACTGAAAAAAACAGTGACATCTGCTTTCGTCAAAAAAGCTTATAGCCTATGTGTCCAATAAATATGACACAGACATGATACAGAAAAGTGAATGAAATAAAAAGAGTAAAAAACTTGTTTGCGTAAAAGAACCAGACTCCAAAGGAAATGAATCTCAGTCTAAGAAAAGGGAAAATTTTAAGAAGGATTATGAGACAGAGCTATGACATGGCTGTGAACAGACACAAGTGAACTCCACACAAACCCAAGAAAGAATGCAGAGGTACTGAAAATTCAGCAAAGGCTAATGTAAATATAACCATCACATTATCAAAATAAAATGTAAGATGATAGAATGGGGATAGTCAATGAAGGCCCTTCAGGTGATGGCAAACAGCTTATATTTGATGTGATAACAAGAAACTGATCTCTGGAAGAATGCAAGGAGAGAAGTGACAGGGTCAGAATTAACCCAGAAAACAATTCTCTACTTAAAACACATGGTATGATAAACTATATTAATGTCTGTCACCTTCATGCAGTATCCACAAGGTCTTTCATCTTTAACACTACAACAGGCATTAGCCTTTTAGGTTTTGGAAATTTGGTGGGCCACACTGTAGTACTTTTTGTTTTCTGAATTGCAATTAAACATATCAGCAGAAACACAGAAAGACAAGGGAGAAGCTGTCTCTGTACTCTGGCTCTAACAGTTGGCTCCCAGCATGTTTGGAAGTCCAGAAGACACAAAGATGTGACAGCTGCTGCCTCTCTCAAGCTGCTGTAGTTGGTGAGTGCCCTTCTGTAAAATATTTGCAGTCATCAGTTCATCTTTCAGCAAACAGCCCCACTGCATTTGCCACCAAAGCAGCCTCTGGTTCAACTGAAGGAGAAAAAGGGCCAAATATCAGCTGATGCAACAAAATTCTGGATCTGAGAATGGCTGAAAGGGGCCCACTCTGATGCTTTTTAGGGTAGTTATCTTTCCATGAAAGGCTTCCAAGCTGTTACATTCTTAGAGAACAGAAGTTTAACAAGGAATGCTGGAACCAAGCATTCAGGGAAAGGAAACTTGGTTCACCCCTTCAGCCTGTCATTTCATGTTTTTAAAGGTGAAGGGCATATAATACATCTATTTCTGCTGACACAGGTGGCAGGGAAGTGGTCTGGAAGGTTACCAGCCAGATCGCCTCAGAGACCTGGAGAGCTCCTGGGGGCTGAGCACAGTGCTACTAAAGTGGTTTCAGCAGCTCCTGGGCTCATGTGGGTAGTGTGTGGTGTCAGTGTCCCCTGGTCTTGCTTTGCTCTTTGTACAAACCCAGCATTCAAAATCCTTAGGCTATTTTTTAATGACCACAAACATGACAATTTTCAAGTATTTTATCTAAATATCTATTGCCAAATAGAAGCTCCAGCCTAACAAAACCCAAAAATTGGTTACACAACCCACTCTAAACTTTAAGGAAAGATTCTTATAAACTTCATCAGGGCCATCACACTTCTCTGCTTTAGCAATGAACAGTAATTTCTATGGCTTATTAGCAAAACTGCTGAAAGCAATACTTTGATATCAAAGCTCTATAAAAATTTAACAAAGAGACAGCCACTCTCATAGGAGCTTGAACATTGAGTATAAGATGAAAAAAGAGTGGATAAAGAAATACATAGGTAGAGCAAGGAAGCAGTGAGATTCTGAGAGCAGTTGCACCAGCTGCCCAATTACTATTGATTTTTCCATGGTCATCATCATAAAAGTCAGTTTGAAGAAGGAAAACTGCAATAACTCCAGAGGATTTTAGAAAGAGTTCCTACTTTGAAATACTTCCACGGTGTTTGCTAGAAATTTGTAAAAATGGTAAAATATTGTACAAGGGAGATCAAGTAAGTATTTCTGAAACATCATACATCTAGCACTCATTTAGGAACCATATATAGAACACACAAGTCTTTCATGAGATGGCATACGTTTCTCAATTTACATTTGTCGTGGTCTGACCCTGGCTAAGTGCCAGGCACCCACGGCAGCTGCTCACTCGTTCCCTCCCCTGCCACAGCTGGGCAGAGGAGGGAAGGAGAGGGGGGCAAAAAAACCCCCCAGGGAATTAACACAAAGGTCCATGAGTTGAGATAAGGAACTGGGAGAAAATGCTCCAAGGACAAACCAGGCTCAACTTCAGTTGCAAAATGAAATTTATTACTACGTGAGTTAGAAGGAGGATATGAGAAGTAAACCTAAATCTTTAAAAGACACCGTTCTTTTCCCTCCTCACTCTTCCCTCCCACCAACAGTGCAAGGGGAGCATGGTGTGGGGGTTCAGGTCACTCCAATTCCAGGATCTTCTTCCACTGCTGAGGGAGTTTTGTTTTGTTTTTTTCCCTCTGCTTTTGCCATGGGGTCCCTCCCACGAGAGACAGTTCTCGGTAAACTTCTATGGCGTGGGTTTACTCGTCCATGGGGTGCAGTCCTCCAAGGACAAACTGCTCCAGCATGGAAGCAGGAGGCCCCTCTCTCTCCAACCAGGTCTCCCACCTGGACTGCAGTTTCTTCCGACATCCACCCGCTCCAGCGTTGTCACCTCGTCCACAAACTGTGGGACTTTTATCTCAGTCTCTGTCTCTCACTGGGCTGCACCTGCTACGGCTTCTTCTGGATCCACGGCCACTGCGGCTTCTGGCATCCACCTGCTCCAATGTTGGCTCCTCACCCATGGACTGCGGGTGGCTCTGCATCCCTCATGGACCCCATGGACTGCAGGGGGGACACCCGGCCTCACCATGGGCTCACCACGGCCTGCAGAGGAATCTCAGCTCCAGAGCCTGGGGCACCTCCTCTCCCTCCTTCTGCAGTGACCTTGGTGTCTCCATGTTGTTTTCTCTCACATGTTCTCACATCCTCCTCCTTCTCTAACTAAAGGCAGCTGTGTGCACATTTTGTTTTGATTTTTCCTTAAATATGTTATCACAGAGGCATAAACAACCTTTCTAATTGGCCCAGCTTTGGCCAGCAGCATGTCCATCCTCAGAGCCATCCGAGATTGGCTCTGCTGGAAATGGTGAAGAATTCCAGAAGCTTCTGACAGGAGCCATCTTTATGGCCCCCTCCCTGCTACTAAAACCACAACAACATTTTAATTGCTTTAATATTGAAGCAGAATTCCTTACTGAATGTAGGACTAGCACATGTTGATACAGCAGCTGTTCTAAACCTTGGGGAATGAAAAAAAGGGAGACACTGTACTACATCACACTGCTTAGAAAATCTATCAAAACCAGTAAAAACATAGTCAGGTTCAACTGTGGGAAGAAAATGTTATATATTTCTTGCACCAAAAAAACCTACTGTTTATATAATGAGCAAAGATCAGGACTGAAGCTAACAATCATTTGCAACCTTTTTTTATGATGTAAGACTTTGTAATTCCACAGTTTAACCTTAGAAAGTTTAAGGACAATTTCCAGCTTAAAAACCTTAAAAACTACCTCTTAAGTAGCTTGTTATGTAAACGATAAGAACATTCTTGTGAAAAAGCAAAGTGAGCCAAGTTCAGAGAAGCCAAGCTCAAAGAAGTAAGGCTATGTAGCTCCTCATATTTAAATCTTCATATTATTAAAATAAAATACATTAACTAAAATTAGCGTACATTACATGACTTCTAAACCCTTCAAAAGACTAATGATAATGAATTGGTTACACAAAAAGGATAAAAAGGTATCAAATATATTTGTTTTTCAAAAGCAGCTGGCTTTTGCTGAAAGTATGAAATACCTTGAAATTGCATTCTAAAAGCCTCTTTTGTTACAAGCATGGTTAGCTCAAAAGGTAGCTATTTTATTTGCTTTGGATACTGCACTTAAACAGCTAATTTTTAAAAGCTGAGTTTTGAAAATGTTTACTGCAGAGTCTGTCCTACATTATAAATCATAGTTTATTGCAGAAGGGAACCACAAACAACTTCATGGTTTAGGAGAAAGCCTCGTGACCTGTATGCTTAGGATGAGTGTCACACTGTGAAGCTGGTAATTTTAATCCTCACTTCTGGGACGGACTAACATGAACCAAGTTCAAGAACTCTCAGAATACCAGGCTGTCTCCCAGAAACACTAGAGAAAGCCCTGGTTAGTGCTCCTCTTCCTCCTTTACCCTCTCCCCTCTACACAAAGTAAAAAAAAAAAAAATGCTCACTTTACCAAGAGAACAAAATTACGAATGAAGCTTTCAAAAGTGCATGCCTATTTTATGTATGGATGGTACAGATGCCTGTAATTAAGATGCAGCAGAAGAAGTTAGGCTAAATCTAATTTTTACATGTTTATAGAAAAGATTTAAGTTTTGTTGAATTTTAATTCATTAATAATGGTTCTTTCTGGATACCTGTATCTGGGAGAACTTTTCTGCAAAGTTTGAAGTAACAAATGCACTTGTAAAGCTTGAGAATTGGTTATAGAAAAGTAGTGGTGGTGTTTGGGGTTTTTTTTTACACACTGAAATACGCTCAGGTTTGTGCCAAAAGTTCCAAGTCATCAACAGGAAATAATGAAAGTGTCTCTGCCACTTTAAACCTCTGTGAATGGGGCTCAACATTATCAAACTCTTGTTACATTTTACACATCAAAATACAGAACAACAAAAAAAATTGCTATGCCAACATCTCACCCTTCATACAATGATCACCAGTATAACATTCTCTGTGCTTTAAATACCAAGGTTGAAAAGTGGCAATAATGTTGAGAGTTGACTTGAATAAAACATAGTGTGGGCTAGTGAGAGAATTAATTATTTCCTCATTTATATGCTTGTGGGATAGAGAGTCTAGCAACTTAGGTTACAATCTCTTTATGCTGGCATATGTACCCACAAGCTGAAGGTTAAAGTTATTGCTCAATTTAGTAATTTGAGATTTTGGCTTACTGACTCAGCCATAGACTTTCATCCAGGTGGAGTCTTTTCTTTCAGACACACTTCTTTCACAATTGTAGTTTGTGGAGAAAAAGGGATTTTAAGAATGGCTTTCGTTTTCTTTGTACTGATGCTTTTAAAGGGATGCAACTGGGGCAGCTGCAGCATAGACTAGAAACAGTTCAAGGAAAAAACTCTGCATAGATGTAGTTAAAGTAATTGTTACATTAATTTTAATTGTGTTGTCTACAAAACTTGCATTCATCATTTAAATGACATGTGGTAAATCCACTGTGGGGCAGGTACATACACACGTGGCAGGAGAGACAAAATACCGTGCAGCCAAATCAAAGGTACACTGTGATAGCTGGACAAAGACTGCATTCCTGCAGGTAGTCAGAGGAAAAAATCCCGCAGTGCAAGTTAAAAGGAGCAATCTGTTGTGGTGTATCCTTTTTTTTCCCCCTTTAGTGAACAGCAATTCAGTAGGATGGACAAAAGAGTTATCATACTATAATTATGCTCTAGAATATCCATTAGTCTCAACTGTAATTGCAGATTCATTTCAAAATTCATTCCAGGGCCTCATGTCTGTAGTAAATTATTTTTAAAATAACAACAAAATGCTAAAAGTTCTGTGAAATTCAGATAACATTTTGGAGTTGTTCCCAATGCAACTGTCTGTCAAGGCCTTAATAATCTTAATAATTTAATTTGCTGTACTTTAGTCATGTAAGACTTAGTGATGTAAGAGAAATCACAGAATCATAGAACATCTTGAGTTGGAAGGGACCCACAAGGATTATCGAAGTCCAACTCCCAGCCCTGGACAGGACAACCTCAAGAATCACACCATGTGCCTGAGAGTGTTGTCCAAAAGTTTCTTCAACTCTGTCAGGCTTGGTGCCATGACCACTGCCCTGGGGAGCCTGTTCCAGTGCCCAACCACCCTCCGGGTGAAGATATTCTTCTTAATGGTATTTTTCGGTTCTAGGCATAAAATACAGCAGAACTTTTTTAGGGCTAGCTCTTCAACCTGCAGGTTACACAGACTACTCAAATCTAAAATCTAAAATATTTGTACCTAGTCTATCAACACTAGCACCCTAAGACCTTCTCTATCTAAATCAGATGGGGAAGAAACACGAAAAGAAATGTTTAATGTTTTATTAGGAAAAAAGCTCACTATAGACTGTTCCACTGACTAACAGTGCACAAAACATTGCCAGTTTATTAAAGATCTATAGAAGTGACTTCTGTGTCACAGGTCAAGGCTGATAGCATGACCTTTCCATCAAGCAGAAGTGAACAAGTATCACCCAGCACCTGTATGAAGAAGTACCAGCAGCTGATGACTCGCAGGACACTTAGCATCAGTGATAAGCTAAAGAATATGAACCAGAGACTGGTGACGTTCCTAACAGTGCAAAGCTTCCCATGCTGGCAGCATACGAACACACTTCAGTCACCATATTGCTACTCTGGTTTCTCCCTACCCTCACACACACATCACGCCCAGTGGGACAGGAGCCTCTCTGCAAAAACATCCGAACATGCTTTGCTTAGTTGTGAGATTAACTCAACTGAGCTGGGCTTTTGCTTAAGACAAATGTGTCCCCTCTCTGAAATCAGATTCAATAGCCAGAAAACTACAAAGAAATCACCACCAAGACTTACAAGGCAACAGTTCAGACAGTAAGGGACAGATGGGACTCACAGACTGACACTGTATGGGGCAGAAAGTCTGAAGAAATTTGTATGTTTCTGTCAGACTGATCTGCCTAGAAAAAGTGAGAGCAAATACAACCAGTACTGGTACAGAGCACCACTAGAACACGAAAGGAGGAATGGAGATGGTAACATAAAGAGCTACAGAAAACCTCATGGGGAATTTGACTGACTAACCTATATAGGGTTCAATGTGCCTTGACCCTGGCCTTGACGGAGTCCAGGATGTATTTTAAAGTGTGTTTGGTCAGCTTAGCACAAGTAAACAAGTTTGAAAGTGCATGAGGGCACAAAGCCAATCTTCTGGAGAACCTCTGGTACAATCTGGCTGGCCAAAAGCTTTAATGTCAACTTCATTTTCACTGATATTAAACTGGTAGAATTGAAAACAAAACTTACTGTCTGCCAAGGCACATCCACAGAAAGCAAAATTAAACCGGATGGCAACACAGGGATGCTCACGAGGACACTCCACAGTAAAATCTGAAAATCCCTTATATATTTAGAAGTCTTAGCCTCTTCCTGAAGCAGAAGTGTCTCAGTTTGAGGAAGCCTTTTCATATGCAAGAGTATCAGTTGATAGGGTCATACTCTTACTGGATCTTGTAAATATGAAAGAGGCCTGCAATGTAAATCTTTAAGTGTAAGGATGGCTACACAAAGTCAGGAACCAGCAATAGGATGGTACACAATAAGCATTGTTCCTTTCTAAAAGCATGCAGTCTCATTTGGAAATAATGAATATCTAAAGTCAGTGCATTTCAACGTAAAAACTACTGGTTTTATAATCAGCAATGTATTTCAAATAAAGTGAAAAGGTGAGGAAACAAATCTGGATTTCTCAATGTCCAATCTCACAAAATATGCTGTGTTTCAGATTGTCAGAGGAAAGCAACAATTACAGTATACTACCACTGACTCTTGGCTCATAACAAGACTATTGAGAGGACCAGTGCTCTGTCTGTAGACTGGTGATAGTTCCACAGGTTGCATGTTCTGAATAAAAGAACCAACACTTACTGTAATTTCTCCATTATTATCCAAATAACTTACAGCACTGAAAAGAACACTGCACACCATTTCAAGGAATATGCAATTTTTTCAGAGTTCCCTACTTTCACTTAAGCAAGCTACACTATGAAGACTAGACTAAATCTCTAGCCGGTGCAGTGTATTAATTTCACAAATATCTATGGATGGAATTTTGTAAAATATACTCTGATTACATTAAAGAACTCTGTTTCCTTGTTTTCATGTGGGAGATGATGAAAGCACATTCAACTGTCTGAGGAAGATTATGAGCATTGTTCACAAACGTACCGGACCAGAAAGAAACACGCACATACTTTTATTGTTTCCTGGAAGCATTCTTAGGTGCTGGTTTTGTTCCGTGTAAAGCTAAAAGACAATGTGACCCTGCTGATCTTTCAAAGAGATCTTGATTTTTTTTTTTCAGATGAATGAACAAATCAATTTCCTTTTAACAAAGAGGTAATTTAACTAGTCAGCACTCCTTCAAAGGAACACATTCATTTAAGGTCTAAACACAGAATCTGGGAGATCATTGTGTGTCTAAAATGAGATGGATTCCTGTAACAAAGTATGTTTTCTACACAGTATTTAATAAGCATTTTACAAAATTTCTGAGACACAACTTCAGGAACGATTTAACTCTTTTAAGTCCAAGAGGTATGCACCCTGCTTATCATGGTGATGACTTCCCACAATCTCAGGAGTCATCATTGCTAACTAAGAATGAGACAGTCAGGTAACTGCAGTGACAAGGATCATGACTTGCATCTTATGTGCACCAGAAAATTAGGAGAACTGCAACTGATAAAGCTGAACTGAACTTCTGATAAAACATATAATCTACCCCTGGGCAAAATTCTGACTTTGGCAGGAAAATGGCAAAAGATATATTGGATCTAACCTAAAATTAATTTAAACAAACACATAACTTGAAGTATTTTTAACTTTTGCCAGAACACCTCTGCTGAAATGTTTGGCTGGTTTTTCCACTGCATACAAACAGTTTAGCAATTTACATAAAGGCCATGGATAACAAAATTCGATTATAGTATGTCATATACATTCTTTATTAGGAAGATTATTCTTGACACCAGTGTAATTACAATGAAACACAACATTGTTGTATGATAATGATTTTTGGCTTCAAGATGAATATCAAGTCAAAGAAAACAGAGAGAGAATAAAGATTTTAAAGAAATGCAATATGACCTGAGCTTGAATCACAGAAGGGTTTGTACTGGGAAGAATCTTTAAAGATCAGAACATCCAACCCTTCTGTCATGGGCAGGGACATCTTTCAGCAGACTAGGCTGCTCAAAGTCCTGCCCAACCTGACCTTGAACACTTCCCATCATGGGGCATCCACAACTTTGGAAAACCTGTTTCAGTGCCTTGCCACCCTCATCATAAAATATTTCTTCCTTATGTCCAATCCACACCTATTTCTTTCCATTTAAAATCAGTGTCTCTCGCCTTGCCAAAATTTGCCTTGGTAAAAAGCCTCTATCTTTTTTACAGAACCCCCTTCAATTATTGAAATACTCCAACAAGGTCTCCTGAGAGCCTTTTCTACTCTGGGCTGAGCAATCCCAACCCTTTTAGCATTTCTTCATAGGAGATGTATTTCAGGCCTCTGACCACATTTTTGTGACAGTCCTCTGGACTCACCCCATCAGGTCCATTCTTGTACTGGTGACCCCAGAGCTGGACACAGTGTTCCAAGAAGCACCTCACAGGAGCAGGGTAGAGCAGAGGCGGGTAAACTCCCTTGGCCTGTTGGCCAGGCAGTTCTGGGAGTTCTTCTATCAGTCCTCCTACTAACATAATCAGCATACCTAGGGACTGATGCAGACACTATTACAATACAAATGACTCCTGTTCTTTGTAGAGCTGTAGAACTATTACTGACCTTTCCCATGTAAGGCAAGGAAAGGAGGAAGGAGAACTGTAAGGTACCAGAGTCACTTTGCAAAATCTGACCCACTGGACATCCTAATTACATGAAACAGAACGTTATACAGGCTTAATATTAGAAAGATTTTCAAGAACCAGTCTGAAAAAGATATTCTGTTTTACCCAATAAAATCTTTATTACTTTAATTGAGAAGTTCTTCAACTATTTCCATGAAGGTTTCACCAGAAGTAACTGTACAGACACTGGGATCACAGGTAACTGTACAGACACAGTGCCTGATGGTTAGTGGAACCTTCTCTGTGATCACATCCAGGGGTCATGCTGAAGCCAGACAGAGAAGACAGTAACAGCAGCTATGCTGTTTCTCTATGCTCTCACTATTCTTGCCGGCAACCAGGTAAGATAGTGGAAATAGAGCAGCAGAAGTAACAAGCCTGGCTGGATTTCCAGGAGCAAGAAAAATGCAGGAAACAAGGGAAAACAGTTTGCAATAGGGTGAAAACAGAAAGGAGAAAGCACTTTACAAAACTTTCATCATCCATGGGCCATTGTCATGCAAGACAAATAAGGCAAAACTGGTAGGTGTTTATTTTAACTAAAGGACATATTAATAATGGGCCTACGCAAGTAGGTGAATTGTGATTGTCCTGACCAAACATTCCTTATTCTGGCATTTTTTTATTTCTAGGAAATGGTTGAGGCTGCATAAGTCTATTATGATTAACTTTTTTCTGCTGAATCTTTCTAAATTAGTATGCACCTATGCTACTCGTCAATACAATGCTCCCCCCAGTCAGGACAATGAAGTTTCCTTCAGAAACAGAGAAATATAAACTAACAATGAATATTACTACCCTTCCTGACATCCAAGCTTAAGGAAAAACAAATGTTATAATGTGCTTTAAAATCAGTATTTACAGTAAAAATATAAGCCATGTGCCAAGAAAGCAGATGCTCTATGATAGAAATAAAAGATTTTTTTATTTTACTTTTTCTCTGTTCTTTTCACAGCTAATATTGCTGAGAAGTTTGGGAGCATCAGCTGGGGAGTTTTCTGCTCACTCCTGCCTGGCATAAACGTCAGCTCACATGCCCAAAGAATATTAGTGGACACAGATATATATTTTTTTTAATCATTCTTTTAGAAGTCTTGTGACATTTGTCTCTTACAGTCTTTCTTAAATAGCAAAACTTTGATATAAACCCCATTCCTTATATTCTGAACCACAATATCCAGGTCACCAGATTCTTACATCTTGTGTCTCCTGGAACATTTCACTATTGCATCCACTGTTTCAATTTCTGATTATGCCTGAAAACAAAAAACGCTCTGTTCATGCTGAAATGTGTCATAACAATAAAAGAGCATCTGTGCTCCAACAAATCCAGTGGCATTTGTACTGACTAAAGCTACCCAGCCTGCAGTAAATTTTCATCTTAAATTACCGCAATACAGTTGTAGAAAGCTAGGAATGGTTTTCTTTCACTGGTTTAGCACACGGACTACATCATACTTCACATAATCAGCCTATATAATCAAATTATTCATCCTTCAAAGTATTTTCACAATTTTCAACTTTAACTGCGATTCTCATGAGAGTGGATTAAACCAGATCCAGACATCTCTTTGGGCATCATCCTGTGGTTATGCTAAAAGCTAAAGGCAGGCAGACCACAAGGCTGTTCAAAGGTATCTGAGGCAAGATAAAATCTCAGCCAAACTTGATGATCCGAAACTATTATGTCAAAGCAATATCTGACCTAGGTAAATGGCTACTTTACACAGCAAAAGATAATGATGTAGACCAGCAGATTCCAGATGAAAACCTGTGCCCAGATTTGGGAAACAGCCCATGATTTTCCAGAGAAGAAAGACAGCAAGTTTTTAAGTACTGAGAAATAAAGAATCCTCAATGGCAGTAAGGGCTCCTATCCCTGTGCTTAAGAAGACCAAGATTTAATTAATTAGAAAGGAACAGGATGGTGCTCAACTTGTGGCAGAATCTCAGGTATCTTCTTCAGAGGAATTCTGTGGAAACACCAAAATGAGTTTAAAATATATTAAAGACCTGCAGGAGTTGCATTCCTGTTTTATTTAGCTTCTTCTGCATGCTACAAACAAACTGTTTTCCTTGACTGCAAACTTAGAAATTGGTAGAACCCATTATATTTCCCAACAGCAGTCAGTCCTATTTATTACAGAAAGAGCTGTATAAAGCTTAATTAGACAATGAATAATCTGCTAAGGGAAGAAATTTCTTTAATCCAGCAACTTAGTGACTGATCTTGTCCTGAAATCAGAATTTTTCATCACTTTTATTTACTCATTAGTCTTATTACTGTTTGCATCCACAGTGTCCAATACTTTAAAAGTTGTAATAGATTCTTGGACCCAATGTGTTCTTGAGATTCTGGGTTCAATTGATTTTCAGTTTGGAAATCTGAAAAATTACCTGGCTTCTACAACAGCCTACAAAAGTAAAACCTTTAACATTTTACAGCTCCATTGCACAACTTTAAAAAGAGGAATTGCAAAAATATGAAACAAGCCTTTACAAAACTAAAAAAAGCAAAACCTACAGGTTTTTCTTCAGCTCTACAGATTTGGAGGGGTTGTAGCATAAATTAAAAATTAGGTTGGACAAAGACTGGTAAGAATCCTTTGCTGTTTTGGAAATTATTTCAGACTGACTTGTAAAAAAAAAAGTGTCAGTCCTCAAAAATAAATCTGAATTTTCGTTAGGAATAAATACCTAAAGTTTTAAACAGGGGAAAAACTAGTTTACTCCTATTTTGAAAGAATTTGATCCCTAACAGCAATTCTGTTTCAAGACATTAGCTAAGGCAAGCTGAAGATGATTTTCATTATATACATACTCAAGCATTATTAAGGATAACTAGATAATCTAATTATCTAATTTACCATTTCTACTATTTATATGTCAACATTTTAATGATTAATACAATTTATTGTGTGCTTTCATGTAACAGCTTCATATCTGGTTTGCAGCCAAATTTCTACTTGTTTTAGACTTCACAAATATAAAATCTAACAGACAATTTACAACTTCAGTTCTTTTAAAAGTTCATTGCTACCAATATACGCATTTTTATTTCCCATTTTAAGTATTGTAAACATAATAATACTTCTCAACTAATTCCTTGTCCAGAGAGTTAACAGCGGAGCGTACCAATGAAAAGTAAAAAAACTGGGCAAGAACAGATGGATACTTTTATACAACTCTCCCAGTCTCCAGCAATTTACAACTTGATGAATTTTTGAGGTAGATATGCTAGGCTTATATTAGTAACCTGTAATGCATTTTTCTTTCACTGTGTTATTCAAAACCTCCCCAAATCTATGGAAAATTTTAACAGCCACGGCATCCTGAAATTTCACAGCTTAATTATTCATTGTGAAGAAATATCTGGTTTTAACCAGCAATTTGTTAAATTTAATTTTAACTGTCTACAAGAACTATGAGGCAGACAGAAATTTTTCATATTTGCTCTCTCCATTCCACTTGTGATTTTAGCAATTTCTATCATATCACCTTTTATAGGTGATCACCCTTGTATCATACCAATCTTTTGCTCTTTTACAGATTGATCAGCCCTAATTCTGAAGAAGTGGATTCTGTGCTATTTTTAGGATCATTTCTGCTTTCTCTGATCTATTTCCAATGCCACTAACACCTTTTTAATTTAGGACATGCAAAATGCACGGATTCACATCACGGCAGCATGGCCTCTATTTTGACACTTCATTTACTTTTTGGACTGGTACTAAGGACTAAGCTAATTTTCTCCAGAGTTTTTAATATAACCACAAGATCTTGTTTCTGAACTGTAATAATTAAGAGAATAATATTCTATATAAATTTAGGACCCTTCTGTTCCCCCAACCATGTGAATCTTTCACCCTCAGCTATATTGAGTTTTATATCCACCGCTGTGTCTCATAAAAATCCTTTTGCAGTGGGCACTGTTTGTAGTATTGTCTAGAGACCATCATCTCACTAATTACCATCTTTTCCATATTATTTATCCACACATTCAACAGCAGAGGTCCTAGCACTAATCTGTCTGAGACTCTATCAGTAACCTTCAGCCACTGTGAAAACTGTCTCCTTATTTCCATCCATATCCATAACCATCTTTAAACCAGTCACTTCTGCATGCAATGGACCCTCACTCTTTCCCAAAGTTGTTTGGATTCTTTAAGATTTCTAAGTAAGGGATTATGGGATATGCCACTTGAAAATCCAACCAGATTATAACAAATGTATTTTGCCAACTTCTTCAAAGCATTTCAGTAAGTTTGTGAGATCAGACTTTCCCTTATGGTACTATGTCAACTGATCCCCAGGACACAACATTTATCAATATGTCTGCTAATTATTACATCATTTCTACTAATATTCCAGGAACAGGGACCTTGCTTATGGAATCTGCTGTTCAACAATCCCGTCTTGGAATCTTTTAAAAATTGCATCATGTTAACCCACCTCCAGTAATCTGTCACATAGTTAGCTCTTAAGAGAGAGGTTAAATATGACAAAGTGCAGGGGGGTTGCACAGTTTTAATTAACAAAGAGTTCTAAAGAAAATCGTATTTCCACTGAAAAAATAACTTGAAACAGAATTTCCACAGCTTCTCCACAAGATTCAACACAGACTGTTAATTCTGAGATTAGACCTACAAAATCAGACCCTGGCTCTCATCACCAAGTACTCTGGCAAATGATACTTGATAAAGGGATGGGGTCTATGCTAATCTCCTTTTACCTTGCTTGATTCAACCAGAATGCTGGAAACCTCTAAAGTACATCTAAAATATTTTTTACATTAAGATAGTGATATTCTGTCTTTTAAGAATGTTGCATTATTTTGGACTTCCCTCCCCATCTTCTCACGAAAGACCTCTTTCTCTGAGAGATGCTGAATTAATATCAAGGAAAGACTACAGCCAGATGCTACAAAAGAGAGGAAAGCATAAGCAGTCTTATGAGTCTTTTCTCTTACTCTGGTAATGTTCAAGGTATCACATATGCAGACCTTCCTTCTCTTTAATCCACTCTACTTCATTGCAACAACAAATAAAACGAAAATTCCTTCCAAAATTGTCCCTCTTCCACCAATTTCCTTGTTTCCACGTTCTCCTGTAGTCTGTAAAGCTTGTCACTCTCTTTACTGCTCTTCACTTCATGTTTCCTGGGGAAGAACAAGGAGACACCTCACAGAAACCCCTTGCATAGCCAAAGCATACCTGAAAAATTTCACTGGTCTTCCCAATATGAAGAAAATTTCTCTATTCAGAAACAGATTTGAGCATTTGACGCTATTTATGCAGTTTAATATATCAATCAGAAAATACTTTACTTCTTATACTTTAAACCAGAACACTGCAGTCTAAAAAAAGGGAATCATTATAAAAAATTTAGATTGTAATTGACAGTTATGCTGGACTGTCACAGAACCAGATCACCTGAGGTACCAGGTCTAAGCCTGTTCAATATCAGATTGCTAATGGTCATATGGTAATGCTCTGTTCCTGAGCAACAGCCTTTGCTACCCATTACTCAAGATCCTCTCACATCTTGTCCGCTCATTGACCTTTGTGTACTGCCCACATTTTCATTGGATGTTTCTGATGTCTGGGGTTTTTTTATGGAAAGCTGCTTTTTTTACAGACAGTTACTGTGCCAGCAAGCATTCTGAAAAGCAGCATTCACTAGACTTGCATTCCCTTTGTTTCTAATACTGCTTGCTCACAACACAAACTACTATCAAAATACATAATGTGGAGTTCACACAGTTTAAGTTCATCACTGCCTCTGTTCCTTCCACATCTGCTTCATAGAGACCCCAGGGTCATAAGAAAAGCATGACTGATAGTGCTGAAACATGGGTACCTCACCTGTGGATCCAGTAATTCTGGTCAGGTAAGGTAACTTTTGGGACCTCTGTGTCTCTTATTTGCTGCTACATTAGGCAGGGAGGTCCAGCAGAACAGAAAGATCCAGGTCACCCTCCTGACGCAGGAGGTGTCAGTGACACTGCACAGGAGGTTCTCAGCCACATTTCCGAATGCCGCTCACAAAGTCACAGAGGACATCTGCACATGGGCTTTCCCTGCTGTGGTGGGGCTGCTGGCACTGAGACATGCATTCCCTTCCTGCTGCCTCCATAGCTGGGCATGCCTCCTCACATGAGGGAGGACTTTAATGTCTACCAAATAGCTGCAAATCAGTGACAGCAGATATCCAGCCCAAGATGGTGAATGGCCACTTGAGACTATGGAATCCGGCCTGCTGATGCAAAAGAGAAGGTTTACTGCTGTCTGTTAAGTCACCATGTCTCTCTTTCAGCTTGACAAGCCCATTCAGCTTCCTCTATCATGACTCATAAAGCAGTTCTTACGCAGCCTGACCTATGCCTAGGAAAAGTTCAATCATCAGTCCAGCATTTACTAGATACTGGCAAACTTACATTTGGCTGTCTGAAAATGAGACAGAAATCCACTGGGGTAAGGTCCAAGAATAAAGAGTTTGTTAAAAGAAAAATCCCAGTGCCAGAGATTTGTGGAAGCAAAACCAAGCAGTGGTAGACGAGGCATAAGCTGGGGGAACCAGCTGTATTAGTCTCAGCAGCTTGCAGAGTTGTGATGCTCAGGATGCCTTGGTGACCGCCTTATGAAAAACCTTTTCCAGTGCCAATGTAAAATGCAGGCACTTACTTAAGAATAGTTCTTCCCGCTTGTAAAGTAAAAGGCACCACAAGAGAACATTCCCTACCCCCCACTCTCCACCAGAAAAACAGCCAGAAAAAAAGTGCATTTCTTTTTCCCTTACACTTCTTACTCTTGTCTTGGGTTGTTCTCCTCTTCAGGGCCCACTTCTTTGCCCAGATCAGTGTGAGATCTCTATCAGACTTCCCTGAAAACATCAGAAATTATAAAGTAATTTTTATAGTTACTATTAAGCATGCACTTAGCAAGCTGGAAATCTGCCTCCAATATCTTTTTATGACACTAATGTTGTTTGAGAAACTTACACTGTAGTTTTTAAAGTGGTTTTAATTGACACCAGAACTGATACTGCCCTGTTTGTTTCTGATTCACCCCTTCTGTTCATCCATATTTCAACAATTTCCCTTGCTGGTTTTTTTTGGGGGGGACTGCACAGAAAAGCAGAATAGATCTAACAAAGATCAATTCCCTCTTCTGGGTTTTCTTTCTGGATGCTGATGGTCCAAACAGTCAGAGCATGGCGGCAGTGATAGGGAGGCAGGACTATTTGTACCAGTGCATACTGCATGGTGCAGAAATACTTTCAAAACAGTGTTTATTCATACTGAAGTGCAGACAGAGGCAGAAACACCACCAATGTGCAAACTGTGCAAAGGCCACAGTTGTTTGGGTACTAGAGGCAAGGCAGTACCACTGCATTAGCTAAAGTCAAAACAGTTTTCATGAAATTTCTTTTGTAGTCCAGCACTGTTTTATCAGCTGACCTCTGACAGTGGCCATACACTCAGAAAGGGATAGTGGATGGAGCACAGACTAGAAGATGTTGCTGGGTGGCATGGGAGACTGCAGATACAGAGCAGGCATCACAGAACCAAAGGCAGCACTGGCTGCTGCAAACTGCATCTAAGCTTGCAATAACCCACGCTGGGCAGTGTACAAAGGAGTATCAAATTGTATCAGGATGCAAACCCACAACAAATAACTGATACAGCTACTTCACCTCAGCCCTTTACAAAAAATGTCAGCAAAACGGGTACGCCCGTCTGAGCCCAGTTTTAATTTCACTAAGCAAAACCCCACATGATTGTTAATAGCAGCAGCTGATGCTATTCAGGTGTCTGCCACTAGGCAAGCAAGACCTATGTGGAAAGACAACTAAAATCCCTGTCCAACAGGCAGTGAGAGGACAAAGGTGAGCTTGCATTAACTGGAGGGAAAAATTCAAGCTCTGCTACCCTGGCAGTCAAAAAGCAGGTATTGGTGAAAAAGGTTTAGTGTAGCTGCAGGGGCCCAGCAGGACTCCAGCGAGAACAAACTCTACTAAACTGGCACAAAGCTTTTTGAACAAATACAGTCTTGAAGGGGGGAGAGGTGAGAAACACATCTAACGTAGTCCGTCTCCACTTGCACTTTGGGAGAGATGTTTAACAACAATCCCCTCCTTCCCCTCTATATCACTAATCCTGTTGCACCATATTTCATAATACACTTAAGACTTGCTGGGGAACAATCCATGGACCTGATTTTAAATTGCTGCTAGATATGAAGAAACAATATTTTATCAATAGGGTTGAGATATTCATTAGAGGATTTAAGGTCTTCTGAAAATTTCAACGGGCACAAACAGCTTTAAAAACCTGCTCTGGTATCACCCTATGTACTCATACAACATTCTGCACAACAAGAAGGATATTCTAATTGCACTAAACTACTCTCTAGAAAATACAGAAGAGGAAAAAAGCAATAGACAAGAAATGAGAGAAATGGAACACTATTTGCTATAAAGTAAAGTAAGAAGAATCTCTGAAGCAAGCATCTAACAGCTTAACAACCAGCCATGGCTAAAAATATATAGTAATCAAAATATACCTCTGTAAAGAGAGGAAATAAATATAAGAGACTCCCTTTTCAAATTGTGGTTTGTGTGAAAACCTATTGTGTTGCAACAGAAAGGCATGAGGCTGGAATGTTCCAGGAAATGGGGATGATGGAACCACCTACTTTAAAAGGCATATAATCCACCTATGAAATAGTCTGCTCATTTTTTCAGGATATAGTCAAGTGTCTGCGTGACACGGAAATCTTGTTTCCTTAATCAATTAGAATGGCAAACTGTATTCTAAAAAGCCCAAAACTTTGCATTTTGCAGCTTCATATCTCACTGAATCTGTTTTGAAAACAAAATACTGCTCTCATATTTTCAACTCTGTGTAGATAGATTTTGAAGCCACTTTCATTTCATCGAATGTAGCACATTTCAAGAAAAATGATTTGTTATCCCTCAACTGGAGGGAACTGGGGTCACGACATACAATTATTGCATCAGAACATTTCTTGTATGCCCTCAGCTGTTTGGATACAGCAGCTGGGTGGGCAGTTCAGAAAGAGAACAGGAATCATCAGAGTTACAGTAAGCAGACTCAGGCAGTACTGGGGAAAATAAAGTATACAATAGCTAAAGCAAGGCATGAT
This sequence comes from Pomatostomus ruficeps, assembly GCA_013400735.1. NCBI lineage: Eukaryota > Metazoa > Chordata > Aves > Passeriformes > Timaliidae > Pomatostomus > Pomatostomus ruficeps. The sequence continues at coordinate 38,765 of VYZT01027271.1, forward strand.
TAGGGTAGACTGTCTGGCTTTTAGGAATGTGAAAGGATTTAGTTTCACAGTAAGCCATGGATAGACTGTTTCAAGAATATTTTTCTGTTCAAAGTTCATACTGAGGTTTTATGTTTCAAAAAGAAACTTTTTTGAACACCTCCATTTAACACTAACCCAGTCTGCTTTGATCTGAATGTCATTGTTCCTTTGAAGAAGCTAAAACATGCTGAAGACTCGCAGAAAATACTGTTTGGTTTTGCTAGAAATTGTATTATTCATATGGAAGTTATTCCCAAAAAACACGTGATTTTGGGGTTTAGGATTTCTTCCCTTGCACTCATGAGTAGATTCTAAAATTGAGAACCTTTGCATATTTCCAAAATAATGAAGGACATAATTATCAGTAACTCTTCATGGCTACCTTAATACCACAACCTAAAAACCTGAAATTAATTCACTATACTTTTCAGGCTTGTGACTAATTAAGAGAAGCCTGACTCATTATCTTTGTAGAAAACTTTACAAATAGCTAAAAGAAGGGGAGGGGGATAAAAAAGTTAACCAATCATCTTCTTAAGGACTTCCTTAAAAGCTCTGGTTCTCCATACTGATTCTTTACTCAGAGACACATGCAGCAAAATACAAGCAGCAAAAAATCAATAGGATTTCTGAATGAACTTAAGAGGTATTGCCATGAAATAAAGACCAAATCAAGAGGCAACTTACATCACACTTACAGTAAAATTATGTGACTGCTTTATTAAGGTTTGCACACTTTACATTGCAAATACATCCAGAGTAACAAAGACTAAACCCTCCAAATTATCTCTTTTTAATTACAGATTACAACAAAGTATTTTATGCTAGAACATGCTGCCTGTCTAACTTCTACTCCAGACAAGTGAATTTAACTTTTTATTCCTTTATTAAGTAAATAATTATAAACCTCAGGGAGCTTGTTTATGAGAAAGTCTGAATTTATGAATTTTGGGGGGAAAAAAACCCCAAACAAACCAATCACCCAAAAAATACCCAACCTCAACAAACAAATAAAAAACAGAATAAGCCTGTATTACAATTATGAATTTATTTAATTGCCTGAAAGAATGCACAAGTAATTGGACTACTCCTGCATAGTAAGCTGTATTACAGAAAAAACCCCTTAACATACAACGCTCTGGAAAAAAGATCTCATTAAGGATTAGTCTACTTCATGACAGAGATGTGGTAATTCAAAGGATTAAACTGATCACTTAAAATCTTTGAATATGCAGAAGTCAGGTTAAAAAAATAGGGTTTGAGCCATATAGCACAATTTATTTAAGCAACAATATTGTTGTCTTCTACAGAACTCCACAGCTCTCTGGGCCAAACACATCAGCTGGGTCAGAACCAGCTGTATGCAGAGGAGGGAGGAAACAGTTGTGCAACCACATCATGGGATATGGAGCAAGCACTTATTTGCATTGGAAGGAACCTCTGGAGGTCAACAGCTTCCATCCTTCACTCAAGGCAGTCTTCAGAGCTTCACAGGCTGCCCAACACCATTCTCAATTAAGTTCAGACGATCTCCAAGTATGGAGATCCCACAGCCTCTACAGACTACTTATATCAACATCTGACCACCCAAATGATGCAAATCTTTCCTAATGTCTAATTGAAATATCATTGGAACTTTTTCTGCTGTCTCTAGCCCAGCTCCTCCAAGAAGAGTCTGATTCTGTCTTTGCTGTCCCTCCCATTAACTGAAAACAAGATCCACCGCCCGAGTCTTCTTTGAACACTGAGGACACCCAGCTCTTCCAGCTTCTCCTTTTACATTATGTGCTCCTGTACCCTAATTACCTTGGCAGTCTTCCTCTAGGCCTGCTTCAGAATGTCAGCATCTCTCCTACATCAAGGAGCACAAAACCAGACACTGTTTTTGATGCCGTCACACAAATGTCAAGCTGACAGAAATACTCACTTCTCTCAGCTACTGGCTTCATTCTTGCTCAAAGGTACCGTGCTGACTCACATTCAACTTGGTGTCCACCAGCAAAGCAATGTCACTTGCTGCGATGCTGCTCTCTAGCCATCGGTTCCCAGCCCCTACTACTGTGTAGAGCTATTCTGTTTCTGTGTCCAGATTCGCTGAACACCAACCACGAGGTTCTTGTCAGCCCATTTCTCCAGGCTGTCAAGGTCTCTCAGAGGAGCAGCCCTGCCCTCCAGCCCACACAACCTGGTGTCATCAACAAGCTTGCTGACAGTGCATTCCAACACCTCATGCAGGTAGTTAATTAAGATTATAAATGCAAAGCTGCTCTATTTAATTTTACTGAATACTAATCATCATGTCCTGAAAAGGATAAAGGACTTCCATGCAGTTTAATTTTAACTAATTAACAGGTTGGTAAATGAAATGTTACAAAGAACTTGTACTTCAACACACACGTAAGTCATGAAATAAAGCCTCTTCAGGTTTTTTTTTTTAATGGGCAGTTTGCACTTGGTGACTCACTGAAATAGCTCCAATGAAAGATTTCTTTCCAACACATCCTTCTAAATATGGAGAACTAAATAAACAAAGTATCTGTGTCAGTGACTCTCAAGAAGTCCGGGAAAAGGGCCTAAATTAAGATATTTATGTATATTTATACTGCAATAAGCTACAAAGCCATTAGCAATGTCTCAGTACTGCAGGCTGGGTACTTTCATGGACAAACTTTCAGAGAATGCAAGTAACAGGAATTCTTTCATAAAAAACAAATGCTTTTTCTTAGAATATTAAACTCACAATGCTTCATAGACCTAGATTATTTGCCATTACAATTTTGCAGTATATCTATTTCTACAGAATAAATGTGCCAGATCATTGCTGAAGAATTGTGTTCTGCTATCAAAAAGTCTGCTATACAGCTGGGTCTCAAGATTTGAGCTTTAAAACTTCAACTATTTAGCAAACATGAACGAACCTGCATCAGTCAATGAAGTTCCTGAAGTGTTAAAACTTATAACCTGCACTATTAGTACAGCTGGAACTTTGGTCTTCATAGTTTAATAGCTACACATTTCTGCAGTTTCTTCACAACATTGATGAAATTCACCATTTTTCATTCAAGAGATTAACAAGAAATTTTCCGGGCTCTACTCTGCCAGAACATTTCTATCTCTGTCTGTAGTCTTTCAACATCATAGAGATGAATATATTCACTTGTCCCTCAGCTGCTTAAAGATCTAGAAGACAAGAGAGCTACCTAAATTAAAAAATTTAAAAAGCTAAAAAAATGACAATTCTGCAAGTAAATTGCACAGGCAAGAAATAATAATTTTTTTCTTAATAAGAAAAAAATTATTACTTCAGGGGAAAATTCTATTGCAACAGCATTTACAGGTTCTTCTGTCGAAAATTAGTTCTGATGTGTGCATCCAGCCTTGCACACAGCTTACACACATAGTAACTAATAGAAATACAAAGAAAAACACACAACTGCATATCACAGCAGTACAGCAACAATCAAATCCTTAGTACAGAGAAGAGTTCATTAATAAACAACAATTGTCCTAGAATTCCTATTCCTAAGTCCACAATAAATTTTAATAGAACCCGTATTTGATGTATTTTATTTGCAAAAACATTGACAAGTATGTATCAAGACCTTTTCTCATAATTTTTCAGCTATTTCTCCAAAGGATCATTCATAACAGGAAATATTTCAATTATCATCAGTGTTTCATCTGAGCATCCTAAAAAAAATATTATATGTTGTTTTTTAAATACACTCAGTTTTGAGTTTCTACACAACAGTTCTGATAGAAATACACCATTTGTAACTTTACCTTCAAAATTCCTATTTGATACCACTTGAAATAAAAAGGCAAGGGGGCATTGCTTACCCCAAATAACATCTAGGGAAGTTCCCTGAAGAAGAAATCTTAAATGGACTCAAACTAATAAATATATCAAATACAATTTTCTCCTCTAAGTTATTTCATTTGTAGTAATTTACAACCAGGGTCAAAAACAGCTGCATGCGAACAGGATACAATGTTCCTGCCATGTCTTAAAGTACCTGCTAGAAGAACAAGCAGGGCTTTTTTAAATAGCAGAATTACACTTATAAACTAGAAAAATCTAATTATTTTCTATGCTAAATTCCAAGAAAATCAGGTTTAGTATTTGGGGCAGAGAATCAGTTTCAAGCTTATATACACTTAATCACAATTGATCAGAGACTATATAAACCAGTCAAGAAATATGACATTAGTACATATTTAATTGGCATTATACATGTTAACTTTAAGTGCATTTTCCTCAAAAAAGCTTTGAAACCTCCAGAACTGAATCTTTCCTCAGGGAAGGTGGGGCTGGAAGGGGGGAAAGTGAGAGATTACTAACACCCCTATAGAACGTTAAGTCAGTATTTTAATTAAGACAATTACCACAGAATTACACGGTGTCAGAATTTTCACAACTAGCCACAAACATTTTTACCATTTTTCCACTAAGTTATATCACAGCCTACCCCTAGTTAACATTGTGTCGACCAAAACACCCAGGTTCTTTTCTGGCAGGCAGCTTTCCAGCCACTCATCCCAAGCCTGTAGTGCCCCACAGGGTTGTTGTGGCCCAAGGGCAGGATCCAGCACTTGGCTTTGTTGAACCTCATACCACTGGCCTCAGCCCATCGATCCAGCCTGCCAAGGTCCCCCTGCAGAGCCTTCGTACCCTCCAGCAGATCAACAATTCCACCCAGCTTGGTGTCATCTGCACCTGACTGAGGGTGCCTGGATCCCCTCTTCCAGATCATCAATAAAGATATTCAATAGGACTGGCCTCAATACTGAGCCATGGGGAACCCCACTAATGACCAGCCACCAGCTGGATGTAACTCTATTCCCCATTGCTCTCTGAGCCCACGCACTCAGATTTTTTTGCCCAGAGAAGAGCATGCCCATGCAAACAGTTTCTCCAGGAGAATGTTGTGGGACACGGTGTCAAAGGCTTTACTGACATCTAGGTAGAGAACATCTGCAGCCTTTCACTCATCCACTAAGCAGGTTGCTCTGTCACAGAAGATCAGGTTGGTCAAGCAGGACCTGGCTTTCACAAGCCCCTGCTGGCTGAGTCTGATCCCCTGGCTGTCCTGTACATGCCATGTCATGGCTCTCAAGACGATCTGCTCCATGACCCTTCCTGGCCCTGAGGTCAGACTGACAGGCCTGTAGGTCCCCAGATCCTCCTTCCAACCCTTCCTGTAGAGGAGTGTCACATTTGCTAACCTCTAATCACCTGAGACCTCTACAATTAACCAGGATTCCTGGTAAATGATGGAAAGTGGCTCAGTGAGCACTTCTGCCAGCACCATCAGCACCCTTGGGTAAATCCCACCCGGCGTCATAGACTTGTGAGTGGCACAGAAGGTCTCTGACCCTTTCCCTTTGGATTACAGGGCCTTCATTCCACTCCTTGTCTCTTTATTCCAGTTCAGGGGGCTGAGGACCCAGAGAACAGCTGGCCATGCTATTAAAAACTGAGGAAAAGAAGGCATTAAGTACTTCAGATTCTTTCCTCTTCTTTTGTCACTTTGTTTGCCCTCTCATCCAATAAAGGATAGGGATTCTCCTTGGCCTTCCTTTTGTTACTGGTATATTAATAGAAACACTTTTTATCAACTTTTACAGCAGTAGACAGATTAAGTTCTAATTGGCCCTTGTAATTTTCTCCCTGCATAACCTCACAATATCCTTGTGGTCCTCCTGAGTTGTCAGCCCTTCTTCCAAAGGCCATAGACTCTCCTATTTTTCCTGATTTCAAACCAGAACACTCTATTCAGTCAGGCTGGTCTTCTTCCCTGACAGCTCTTCTTTAGACACATGGGGACACCCTCCTTCTGCACTTCTAGGATTTCCTTCTTCAAAAATATCTATCCTTCCTGCACTTCTCTCCCTTTCAGGAACGCCTCCCAAAAGTTTGTAAACCAGCCTCCTCAATATGCCAGTCTGCCCTCCAGAAGTCCAAGGTAACAGTTCTGCTGACTCCCTCCTTACTCCTCCAAGAATTGAAAACTCTCTAATTCCACAATCACTGTGCTCAAGACAGTCTCCAATCATCACATCACCCACAAGCGTTTCTCTGTTTGCAAACAGTAAGTCCAGCAGGGCACCTTCCCTAGTTGGCTTACTCGTCAACTGTGTCAGGAAGTTCTCTTCCAGACACTCTGGGAACTGTTTCCTCTAGACCGTTTCCTCTCCACTGCATTGTATTTCCAGCAGACATCTGGTGAATTGAAGTTCCCCAAGAGATCAAGGGCTAGCAATTGTAAAACTTCTCACAGCTGCTCAGAGAATATTTTGTCTGCCTCTGCAACCTGGCTAGATGTCAGAGACTCCCAACCAGGATACCCGCACTGTTGCTCTCTACCCCTGATTCTTACCCATAAACAACCCTACTGGTACCATAATTAAGCTTTAGACAATTCAAACACTCCCTAAAACACAGGGCTATTCCACCACCTCTCCTTCCTTGCCTATCCCTTCTGAAGAGCTTACAGCCATCCACTGCAGCCCTCCAGTTGTGAATCATCACACAATGACCATGTTTCTGTAATGGCAATTATATCATAGTTTTCCTGCTGCACAACGGCTTCCAGCTCCTTCTGCTTGTCGCCTATGCTGCATGCACGGAAGCAGCAGCACTTCAGTAAGGCTATTTATACCTCCACCTTTTTTGGGGAGTCCTAATTCCTGTATGACCAATCTCAGATGCTTCTGTGGTTTCTAACACATGGATAACCACTGGTCTTTGCTGCCACATGGATCTCCATCCCCCATCTTCACTGAAATGGAAGATCAAAGGACATCACTAGCACACTGTCCCTCAAACATGGGTGTGCTGCCCCCAGGCTTATCTCTAGTGAGACTGGTTTTATCAGTTTTCCCCTTCAAATCTAGTTTAAAGCTTTTCTAATGAGCCCTTTTAACTCCTGTGCAAAGATCCTTTTCTCCCTTTGAGATAGGTGTACACAGTCTGTCGCCAGCAGGCTCGGTATCATGTAAACCAACCCATGATTAAAACTCCCAAAATTCTGCCAGTGACACTAGGCTTGGAGCCAAGAATTGATCAGCTGGCTCTTCCTGTTCTTTCCCTCATCATTCCCTGCAACTGCAAGGATAGAGAAGCACACTGCTTGTGCTCCTGATTCTTTAACTAAGGCCCTGAAGTTTCTCTTCATTGCCCTCATACTTCTTGTTTCAACTTCATTGCTGCCTACCTGAAAAACAAAAAAAAGCAATAATCGATATTAATCTGAGGACAATACTAGGATAGGAAACTTTCTCTGCACATCTTTAGCTCAGGCCTCAGGGAAGCAGGAGACTTCCCCAAGAAGTGGGTCCTTCTCTTTGAGCCTTCTGTTCCCTTCAGAAGGGAGGAGTCTCCTACGACAATAATCCATCCCTTCTGCTTTGTGGGAGCAGATATGATGAAAGGTATAAGTCAACTTAACCTTGGCAGCACCGAGCTAGATGAACCATCATCCTTGTTACTGTTTGGTTTCATGTGCAGAGGCTCCTAAGTACTATGTGAGGCATTTGGGAAGGTAAGGCAGTCACAGAGGAGACACACCTGGGCAGGAACTTTTCACCATCGCCCCTTGTGCCTTAAGTCACTGCACTCCGCTGGGCAGAGAGAGCATAGGGAATTTTCTATATCACGTCTACTGCAAATTCTTCACATGTGTCAAAATGGTAATCACAAGCCACTGGGAAGCTCCTTTAAGTAGGGAAAATCCCCAAGAAATTTAATAAAATTTTCTCCAACATAGAAGCCTGCACATAAAAACTATTTTATGCAGAATTAATAATATTGTCACGATGTCAAGTGTCAGTTGTCATGATGTAATATATAAACTACACTAAGTTATTGCCAAGAATAACGTTACTATACTGAAGGCTGTGCATAAACATTGATTTCTAGGTGTAAGTTTACATACCAATATAAAACTTGCTTATAGAGGATTCATTTTGTCCCCTTGGCTTCCTTGTCAGTACAGAATCGAGTAAGAAGAGTCACAAGAGTAACTGTTCTTTGCAACACTGTCGCACAGCTGCTCCATAAAGCCACCTGAGCTAGGATGGATCCCAAGCACTCAGCAGAGAGACCCTCCTATAGCCCTCCCTTAATCCATTTACAATCTCTTACTGTATTTTAGCTGCAATTATTCTCCAACAGACAGAGTTCAGAATTTACCTAGTTTAAAACACAAATCTAGGAAAACCACCAAATGAAAATCTCTCTTCAGCAACTTCAACAAAACCCCTTAAAGAAAACTCAAGGATAGTAGCAGTACTATAAGTAAGTTTTAGGTCAAAAGAAGGGTTTGCCTTATCTCAAATGGTTAAAACCTCTTGTTCCTTGTCCTGTCAAAACAGGCCCCAGTAAAAAGTTTTCCCTGTGGGCTCCCTTTATATACTGAAAGGTTGCAACAGCATGTCCTTGGAGCCTTCTCTTCTCCAGGGTAAGCAACCCCAACTCTCTCAGCCTTTCTTCATAGGAGAGCATCTCCAAGTTCGTGTCCCTCCTCCGGACCTGCTCCAACAGGTTCATGTCTGTTGTACTGAGGAGCTCCAGAGCTGGATGAAGTGTTCCAGGTGGGGTCTCTCTCACCAGAGCAGAGGGGCAGAATCCCCTCCCTCACCCTGCTGGCCACATTGCTTTTGATGCAGCGCAGGACACCTTTGGCTTTCCGGGCTGCAAGTACAGATTGCCAGCTTATGTCCAGCTTTTTTTCTTCAAGTCCTCCTCAGCAGGGCTACTCTCAATCCCTTCAGCTCCCAGCCTATATCAATACCAGGAGTTGCACTGACCCAGGGGGGAACCTTGCACTTGGCCTTCCACTGTCACAAAGACTAATTTGTCTGGTTCAAAAAACTCTGGAAGACATTTAGCAGTTACGAAGAAAAACAGAAGTTCTAAACATTAGGTAGACTTCTCTGGCTTGAACGTATAATGTAAAATGTAATATAATCTTGCATGGAATAACCTTTCCCCCTAGAATTTACATGTAAGTGTGGTTTCTATAACGCTCCATGGAAAAGTATGTGGTATGTATTTTGGGAGGAGGAAGCAAAAGAAGTGAAAGTCTTGTCTGATGATAATGATGTTGAAAACAATTTTCCATGTCATTTTCAACATTTCAGAATTTCCACAGGGCTGCTCTTCAAGCAAAACAGATCTCTCTTTGCTGTGTATCATTACCAATTATGCAAACACAGTAATGTGATTAGAAACGTAACTGGTTCAGCACACATATCGGTAATCTCCAGCTTCTCAATTTTCTTTCTTACTGGCATGAGTCACCTTAGCAAAGCTGACAAAACTTCAACAGTGACAACTGCAGACAGCAACGTCTAGTTATGAGATTCCAAGGTGGACTTAATGAACTACTCAGGTAACGGTAACTACATGACATCTGAAGAGCAAAAATAAATCAAACAAACAAATCCCCTCAAAAACAAACAAACAAAACCCCCCAAACAAACAAAAAATCCCTGCAATACACAAAAAAACAACAAAAAACCAACCCCCCCAAAACTTTAAAAATCATACAAAAATCCAAAATATCATAAAACCTGCCCGCCAAACTAGTTAATGATTAATAAACAAAGCTCTACTACTGAAACAAAAAGAAACATAGTGATAAGCAATCACAGCAGAGATGTCACAGACCAGGAGTGATAAACTGCTCAGAACAAAATAAATCAACCACAGCATTAACAATGTCTTATATTGTGAACAAAGACATAATGACATTTTCTACAGCCATTTTCATAGTTGTTCCATTGAATAAAAGCTGACAGCTTTAGAAGGCATTCCTTTTCATATTTACATACCTAGTTTTCTTTAATTTGCTGAAGTGTGTAGGCCAGATGGGAACATGTAACAGATACATGTAAACTCACATGCAATATGTAATTACATCCAGGAAACTCTATGTTTTGTACACTAAGCCTAACCACGTACTTACATATGTACATACGTAGTCCCATCTAGACATGTATGGCACAAGTGACAATTAACAAGACTGCATAAAACTTACTTGCCTAACTTAAGGGTTTTGGTTATTGATACTATTATTACAGTGCCACTGTTGTAATTTTTTCTTCTTTCTTTTAAAATTTTCATTCATATTACTCTGCTGATGCATATATATATAAATACAGAGCATCACCAACATTGTTTAGCTTTTTAGTAGATTTATAGTAATATTGTAATTCAGGAATAATAGATTGTATTATTAAAATATTTTACTCTTTTGATTCATGACTGAAGTAAAATTTGTTGAAGAAGGAATTGACTGAGCACAGGACCACAGAAAGGCTTGGAATTAAAGTTTGCAGAAGCCTCTTCTGTGATTTGTAAAGAAAACCACTTATTCTTCCCTTGGGCACAAAAAAGGGAAAAAAAAGTTGCTATAAATTCTACCAATTCACTTCTATGTAGACATCTTAATGAAACAAGTCACATGTTCTAAGTAGTTGAAAAATGCTGTTGCTTTCCTTATGACTAAAGCCTTTTTTCCCCAAAGGAAGAAGAGTAATTTTCCTCTGTATGCAAGAGAGATTAAAGAGAAATTAATCCACCACACTTCATATTGAAACTCAAAAAGATGAAAGTAAGGATAAAACAGCCATATGTGTAAAGAAGACAGTCTCTTCTCATTGCTAACCTCTACAGCCAAAATCCTCCCAAAAGCCGTCCCTCTCTTTAGTGAATGTACTTAAGTTACAGCACATTATTGATGTTATGTCTACAACTAAAACTCCATTTCTGGAACTGGTAAGCAGAGAAATGCAGTGAAAGAAAGAGCAATCAAGGACGGTTTGTCATAATGGAGGGATCCATGCAAACAATTTAAGCTGTAGTAGTAGTACTTTACTCTGCCGAGTATGTTTTCATGACTCTGTATATCCTCTGCATACTATTTGAACTGTAAATAAGAGGTAGACTTAGAGTCACGAATTATTAAGATTAATTTTTAAAAGTTGCCCATTTTCCAGTATGTGCTTAGACATGCCTGGAAGAGGGATACTGCTACTTACATAAAACTGCCACGGTATCGAGACTACATTTTTTCCATTGAGAAAAAAAAACAACAACAGACAAACAAGCAAAAAAACCCCACCTCCCTCCCGAGATCGCAAGCGTTTAATTTCATTCAAGGGCTGCTCTGACGGCGTTACCGAGCCAGGAAGCCAGGTCACTCTGTCACAGCTCACCCCGCAGCACACGCTCCCACTCCGGCCCCGCACACTTTCTCGCTTCTGCCTTCCAGGCACGATTTCCCGGCTACGAACAAGGCGGGCGTGAGCCCAGCGGCGGGACCTGGCTGAAGCCAGGCCATCGGGCAGCTCCAAACTTTACCACGGTCCCGGCCGCCACGGGGCAGCTGCCACCGATCCCCCCCACCTGGCCAGTTCCCCAGCGAGCCCGCCCTCCCTCCGCCGGCCGAGAGCCCGGGCCGAGGGCGGCCTCTCTCCCCCCTCATCCCCC
>VYZT01027275.1:0-45810 GCA_013400735.1 Pomatostomus ruficeps
GCAGTGGGGCTGTCCTGGGACCACTGCTGGGAGGGACAGGAACGGGGCTGTCCTGGGACCGTGGCTGAGAGGGACAGGAATGGGGCTGTCCTGGGACTGTCACTGACAGGGACAGCAGTGGGGCTGTCCTGGGACTGTCACTGAGAGGGACAGGAACGGGGCTGTCCTGGGACTGTCACTGAGAGGGACAGGAATGGGGCTGTCCTGGGACCATCGCTGAGAGGGACGGGAATGGGGCTGTCCTGGCAGGACGAGCCTGGGTAACTCGGGGGGAAATAGGGTTTGTGTGGGTCAGTCCGTGCAAATGAGTTCCCTCAGATACCTGGGATTCTTATGAGCTATTTCCCAGCCCACATTTCTGATGGCACACAGAGCCAAATCTCTTCCAAGCCAGGCTTCTTTCCTTTTACCTTTGCTGGGTAATCTATTTTCGAATTTTATGCAAATGTACTGCAATCATTTAAATTATTTTATTAATATTAATTACCCACACATTAATTATATATTATTTCTTTATCAATTATTTATTAATTATTTAGTCATTATTTTTAATTAATTGTAGAGTAAATATGAATGATTTGTTAATTATTATGTTAAATTAATTAAAATATTTTAAATTTTAAAAGTTCTCTTGTTGCGCTCAGGGTGATTCCCCTCCTGGCCTTGCTGTTGTGTAGCTGAGGGGTCATGGCACTCTCTTCTGTCTTTCTCTTCTGTCATCTTTAAAATGGCAACAGGGATATCAACCTTGGTGAAACAGTTGGAATTCTCTAGAAGGAAAACATCCAACGGTGTTTCCCTGTTCTAACCTGTAGCTTAGTGAGTACTTTTTAAAACTCGCACATAATCCATCTTCCAGGGAAGTGGGAGTTTATTTGTAGGGTTTATTTGTAGGGTTGATTTGCAGAGTTGCAGTAAGGAAGCATTTCAATCCACCCCAGAGCCCCTTTGTGATCCCAGGCTCGAGTGTCCCGCTCATCCCAGCGAGCTCCCAGCCCGTGCCCAGCGCTCTCTCCATTCCCTGGTCATTTTGTGTGCTTTGTCCTTCCAACGGGATGTTCTCTCCTCCTGGCACGCCGTGGATGTCCCACCGTGGCAGCTGGTGACAGCAGAGCCACAGCACGAAGAGAAAGGACCGAGTGCCACCGCTCAGGGTGCCCCAGGCACGGCGGGGCCGATGGAGCCGTGCTCCAGACCCACACCAGGAGGATTTTTCCGGATGGTTCCACAGACCATCCAGACCCACACCAGGAGGATTTTTCCTGATGGTTCCACAGACACCTTATTAATAATGCAATGTCGCAGAGAGAATTTTTAAAATAACCGTGGGGATGATGCAGCGCTGCAATTATGGACACACTTAAAACCAAATATGTTTGCGACGGTGGTCAGCAGTTCTGTTCCTGACGACGGCCACAATCAAAACCAAGGGTTTTAAAGCAGGAGAGGCCGAAAACCTCCTGCCCGTCTGTCTCCAGGTGAAATGTGGTTCAAGCCTAAGGATCTGAACAGCCAGAGGTGCCTTTGAGAGAGTCTGAAAATCAGATTTGGGCTCTGCTGGATCCCAGGAAGAACAAGAGCTGTGGCCAAGGCTTTTCATCAGGTGCCTCCATGGCCGTTTTGCAGCCTCATGAGCAGGGGCTCAGCAGGGACTCTGCTGTCATCTCAAAGGACTGCCTTGGGCCATGCCCACGTTCCATGGGATCTGCAGGACAGCACCACACCGGCATCACAGGGGACAATAAAACCCCATCTCCTTTGCCAGGAGCGAGCAGCACTGCTGCTGTGACATGGGAACGGGAAATGGCACAAAGTGTTTGCACTTCCCGAGGGACACAGCACAGGGGGGACCCTCCTGAGGACAGATCGGAGGGAAGAGAGGCACAACAGCCCTGCCGAGGCTGCCAGGACCCTGCGTGGGGAGGAAGGAGGGACTCCTGAGGGCTGTGAGCGGTGGTCTGCAAAGAACATTCCAGCAAAGCTGGTTCCAGCCAGCTCTTCCTCCTGGCCTTACTACAGTGCATCACTTCTTTGCTCTCCTACTTTGGAAAATGATCAGTACGATCACATTGGTACCTTCATCCACCTGACGTTCTCTTGGGAATGGGGAAAGCTGAAATCAGAAGAGCCCACAGGATGAGCTGTCCCAGAGCCATTGAGCACAGGCCAGCTCAGCTCCTCTGCGCTGTGCCCGATGCCCTTGGCTCAGGGATCACCCCAGGAGTGCCCCGCTGCACATCCGGAACCAGGAGAGCCTCCGGGTTTCCCTTGTTCACTGCACTGTTGGCTCCACACCGCACTGAATTCAGCAGGGATTCGTTTTCCAGATATTAAATCCAACTTCTCCTCTATGGCTTCAAACAGCGTCAGGGGAGAGGGGCGTTCCCACTCCTGCCCAGTGAAACAAACGGCAGCTGTCCTCCACACCAAAGCCTTCACCAACCCATCCAGCAGCTGCCAGGAATAGCTCTCCTGCTGCTGTGGAAAAGGGAAGAGGATCTAGGATGTTTTCCTCTCTGGTCGGGTAAATTTCACAGAAAAATGAACAGGAAAGTTCCGAGTAAATCTCCACATTGTCACTGTGTTATGGACAAACACATTGGTGTGTTGAAGAACAGAGTTAATCTTCAATCGTTTCAGGGAGCATCTGGATTTTAATTACTGCTGTAGTCTCTTGTGTCAGGTGTTGAAGTCTGATTGTTTGAATTCCAGAATAACAGACCAAGTGAACAACCACTGGCAGAGTCACAGAATGGGCTGAGCTGGAAGGGACCCTCAGGAATCACAGATTCCCACCCCTGGCCCTGCACAGACCCCAACAATCCCGCCCTGGCCATCCCTGGGAGCGGTGTCCAAACCCTCTCTGAGCTCTGGCAGGAGAATCCTTGGTGTTTTTACATTGCATGGACGACGACCTGCACAGGGCTGGGGGAAACCAGGTTCTGAGTGCTGCTGCACTACTTGGTTTGGTCAATATTTAGAGGAAAGTTTGATAAATACTCTGTTTTCTCAACCAATGTTGTTACGAACATCCCAAGAAAAAAATTGTCATTAGCAGGAGTGTTGCTGCCTAGTGAAGTAAGGTCAGAGTCTGAATTTCTGTGCTGGGTTTCCTTAGAACCAGTTTTTCTGCCAGTGTCTTGCAGGAGAACAGTTACGTGCAGGCAGAACAGAGGCCAGGCTGAAATACGGCCTGATCATCCAGAGCTGCTTTATGCCAGAAAGTCAATCTTTCTCGGCAGGGACTGTCACTGTAAGATAAAACATTGCCCCAAGGTCACCGCAGTTGGAATTCCCAGCACAAGGTTTTCATACCTGCCTGCAGAGGTGTCTTGTGAGTACTTGTCCTGGAGAACAGCGAGACTGCAGCTCCTGGGAGGGTGGGAGATGTCCTAGGCAGGGCTGGGCCAGGGGGCTCAGAGCCCTCGGAAAAGGGGAGAATCACCTGAACCCCAAATAACAGCTCTGAGCTTTGGAGTGCACGTGCCTCGAGTAGCAACTTTATTAATTTAAAGAGGGTATTTTCAAAAATAATCACTCCAGCTGGAGTGTTGCCTCTGTGAGAGTTTCATGAGTTGATGAAAGGACCTTTAGCTGGTGAAAGTGGGCAGGGACTAAACCCCCAGAGCCCTGAATGCCTCTTAGAGCCACTCAGCACTTTATTTACTGGCACTAATCTTTGTAAAGCCACACTGCTGATTTATGGGGAACCATCCTTTCAATTTCAACTGAATACAATATTTTAAGGCTCCAATCCCCCAAACTTTGAACGGAAGGGGAATAAAAAATTTAGAAGAGGATACTTCAATGATTTTTTTTTAAGCTGCCATTCTTATTAATCACTCATGCTGGGTTAAGGAGAGATGAAAATAAAAAACCTGCTAGAACATACACGGTCTACCAAAGAAGGAGGAGGCAGAGCCCAGAGCAGGCAGGGGATGGGTTCTGGTCTGGGTTTTCCAGGCTGTGAGTTATGGCCTCCATAGAGGGATGAGGAGTAATGGTTGCTGTGGCACATAATTGGCAAGGCTCGCTGTGTTTTCCATCTTTATATTTTCCCAATCATATTTCAGCTCATGGCACTGCAGATAACTCCCTCTCTGACCCTTTGGCTTTAAATAGCAGAAAACACAACCCGTGTTTTCCAGTGAGATAAACAGAAATTTGTCTCTTTTTTATTTCACAGCTCAGTCAATTTATGAGGGGGACAGATAGGGCGGGCCAGGCTGTTTAGAAACACCCTGAGATCCCAAACTGCTGAGCACCTCCTGACTTCTGCAAGTGAATTCTGCAGGCTCAGGCTTTGTTTCCCAAGCAAGTGAGAACCCCCCAACCCCCAAGAAACAGCAACCTGTCATTATGGCTTTGTTGCACAAAGTAACGTTGGCCCAACCTCTGTCTCACAGCCCCTGGTGAGGCTGTTACTCCACCTTGCTCTGGTCACGGTGCCTACAACAGCTCAGGAGATTTTCTTCATTTTATGAGAAATTTTGAAATTAAACCCAAGGCTTATGTCAGCACGGATGACAGTGTTGAAAATTTTTTGACATCTACAGTGTGAAAAAAATGTCCCAGTTCAGTTAAAACGTTTTCAGAACAGGAGTCCAACAGAAGTGGTCGTCCTGTAAGAATATCTTTTAGTGCAGAATTAAATTCCTAAATAAAATCCTATTTCTGAGCTGAATTTTTTAAAAATTTAATCTGATTGTTTTAACAAATTAACCCCCAAGCCCGCCATTTTTTTTCCCTTTCTTTCTTCCTTTTTGAGCTCGATTTTGCCACTCGATTTTTTGAGTTTAGTTTTTCTGCTTCTGATACCATCTGGAAATTAGAGAGGAAGCTGCCTGAACACTTGATCTCCCCGTGCCCCACGGAGAGCCACTGCTGTAGAGAGGAGCATCCACCAGAATCGATGCTCAGAGAGCAGAGCTCTGCTGACGCCTGCGGATTCGCGGCATTCCCAGAATAGCCGGTGCAGTTTGTCCCGCAGGAGCCGCCTGTTCCCCCGGCCCCGCTGTGTCCCTGCCCCGCTGTGTCCCTGTCCCACACTCACGGTCCCTTGTCCCCCGCAGGGAGCCGCGAGGCCGCCTTCACCTACGCCATCATCGCGGCCGGCGTGGCCCACGCCATCACGGCCGCCTGCACCCAGGGCAACCTGAGCGACTGCGGCTGCGACAAGGAGAAGCAGGGCCAGTACCACAAGGAGGAGGGCTGGAAATGGGGAGGCTGCTCGGCCGACATCCGCTACGGCATCGGCTTCGCCAAGGTCTTCGTGGACGCGCGGGAGATCAAGCAGAACGCCAGGACGCTCATGAACCTGCACAACAACGAGGCCGGGCGCAAGGTGAGTGTCCGGCGCTGCCGTGGCCGTCCCGGGACAGGGATGGGCTCTGGTGCCCCATGGTGCCGGAGAACTGCAGCGCTTCCATGGTTCCATCATTCACTGTAGACCAGCAGGCACCTCTGCAGGTTGTTGGGCCATCTGCTCATCAAGTGTTTATCTAAATGTTACTCTTTGCAGCTGGAAAGAAAGAAAAAAATCAAACATTTTATCTGGGCAGTCAAACAGCGCTTCTGGTAAAAGGCTGCCTGCTACTGTGTGGGTGAGCGGGAGCTTTGTCAGGTTCAGACATGAACGTCTCACGCAGCTGAAGAGGGATCATTTTCACCCCCGCTGCTCAAACCTCGCTCTTTGTGCGAGAGCTGCCCCTGCGAGGAGGAAAAGGCTTCAGCAGACAGATCCCGCGCTGAGTCCCTGTCACAGTGTGGTCACTCTGGGCCACGGCTTTGGGGTTGGGGTTGGGGTTGGGTTTGGGTTTGACACAGCAGGATTCCCGCCCCCATCCCATCCCATCCTTTGGGACTGAGGGAAGCTGCTACGGGGCAGCACTGGGGAGGGCAGGGATCCAGCAGATTCCACACACAGGGTTCCTGGGAGGCCCAGGCACCGAACATCCCGGATTTGCTGCCTTGGCCACGTTTCTGATCGTCAGTGGTGCAAGGGGCAGGAGCCAGCCTGGTCTGACCTGTGCTCCCCAGGTCCCTGTGGGTCAGGCGTTCCCAGGGCAGGCCCGGTGGGGCTGTGGGGCTGATTTCCAGCAGCTGGGAAGAGCCAGGGGTGTCCGTGTGCTCCCCCACAGCGGGCACAGCGCAGCAGGGCTCTCCCTGCGGGATTTTCGCTGATCCCATCTCACAGGAGGGCAATCCCTGCTTCCTGAGCTCTCCTTCCGCCTCCTCCCGCCCGGCCTCCTGTGCAAGCCCTGATTTCAGCATTCTGGGAGTGTGACTGAGAAGCAAATGGCAGGAGGGAGCTGGGAGCAGCAGTTAATTTGGGGATACTATTTTTGTCGTGGTAATTACCTGCAGGCTCAGAGACATCTCCAGTTATGCTGGAGCCAGGCAGATTGTATTGAAGAAAAGCCATTTCCACCCCCAACAAAAGCCTAACCCTTCTTTAAGTTAATGCTACTGTAGGACTTTTATAGGTGAGCTTATGCGTTTTACTCTGTGTAGTACCCCAAGTGTCTGTGTGTGGCTCTCTGGTGCCAAAATTTGTACTTCAACTCTAGCAAAATGAACCCTGAATTCTGAGAATAGCTCAAGGATTGAGCATTAATATTGGCTCAACACATGATCTGAGATCTTTGTTACCGAGCTTCTGGTAGCATGCAGGCACATCCTGAGAAGCTTGGTGAGACACCAACGCCCACAGCCGGCTCTGCTCCACGAGCACAGATCCGGGGAAACAGAAAATAGCAGAGGAGTTTCACCTCTGTGGGAAAGCGACTTCCTTGAAAGGTCTGCTGGTATTTGATGGGTGCTGGCAGCAAAAGCTTCCCAGGAAATGACACACTAGCCTCCACCAGACTGCAAACAGAATGGAGCTGCCTACTGGCTGGGAATTTCTCCCCAGTGCAAAGCTCAGAAATACAAATAGAAAAGCTGCGTTTTCTGCCTCGGTCATGCCCAGGTGTGGACCTTGGGTGGAGCAGGGCTGCACCTGGAGCAGCCTGTGCAGGGCCAGCTCTCACCTCTCTGTGCCCCATGTGCTGTCCTGGCAGCTCGTGCCTGGAAGGTTCAGTGCCTGGAAGGTTCAGCTCTCCACGCTGTTATCTGGGAGAGCAGCGGTTTGAGCTATCTCTGGCCATCTGCCATTTCTCCAGCAGCCTCAGGAACTGCTCTGATCTGGAGATATTTCTGCGCTTCTTCCTGCACCCCTTACAGAGCAAAATCACCGATCTTTGTTCGAACAAATCTCTGTTGGGAATCTCCAGGGGAGAGAAAGAGTAACAGGACTGAGGGGAGGCTTTTTCCTCCGCTGTCCTGTAGAGAATGAATAGCTGGAGGTTTTGCTGGAGAGGTTCCTTTCAGGCTCTGCTCCTGTGTGAAAGATCACAGCATTTAGAGACAATTGGCAGGAGAGGCCATTACAGGTATTTGGCACGCCAGGACTCTCACAGCCTGGCTCCTCCACAACAAAGGCAGTCTTGTTGTGAGGTGGAACTCTCCATTTGGAGCAGCATGGATCTTATCAGCCTCCACACAATCTATTCATGGTGGCTTTCCTCTGGGCTGCACATTCTTGTCTTGTTTTGCTCGCCCATGGCTAGGTTTTGATGATATTTATGCAATTAGGAGACAGACTGGCACCTACCAGGCTTCCCAAAATAAATCAATTCTTATTGATTTCTTACCCTCACCTGTAGGCTGCTGTGCTGTCCAAAAGTCAGTCCCCTCTATTCTTTTGTCTTGCAATGTGAAACTGTGCAGTGCCCACTCACCTGGTGCCACCTGTGGCAAGGTTGTTCTTCAAGGTGGCATCCGCTGCAGGTGGCTCAGGATGCGCTCTGGGAAAGCACAGATCCATCAATACCCAGCTGTCTTCTGAGAACCACTGAGGGAATCATCCATTCCATCCTGGTGGGTGAGAATGCACTGCTGGGCTCGCTGGGGACTGCATGGTGTGAGCCATCAGAGAACCACCAGGAAAAGCCTGCTCCAGGATTTCTGGAGACCTCAGTTCAAGGCTTTCCACCCCGTTTTAGCCAGGCAATGTCTCTCTGCTCCCTGCGGTGCCAGCAGCAGTCTCAGAACACCCTGAACACAGGGCTCTGTCCAGGGAATGGGCACGGCCCCGAGGCTGCCAGAGCTCCAGGAGCCTTTGGACACTGCCCTGGGGATGCCCAGGGTGGGATTGTTGGGGTGCAGGGCCAGGGGCTGCACTGGATGATCCTGAGGGTCCCTTCCAGCTCAGGATATTCTGTGGTTCTATAATCTGTCAGCTCTTGCTGGAAATGAGACAGCTGAGGGTGTCAGACGTGGAGGATTTCAAAGGTTAGAGGTGGAGAACATCCATGTTCCTCTGCTGGACAGCCTGGCTGCTGCAGGGCTCGGACAACACCCGTGTGCACGCCCAGGATGCGGCGAGGAGCAGCCCTGGGGCAGCCAGGGGGACACGGCCCCTGCCCGGCACAGAGAGCAGCCAGGGCTGCCCAGGCTCCTGCAGCCGGGGACAGCTTCCCTCTGCCCCAGGACAGGGCTCTGGCTCTCTCTCCCTGTCTGGGTGACAAACCAGCAGGACTGGCTTTCGCAGCACAGCTCCCAAGTGCCTGGGAGGGAAGGGACAGAGTTCCGAGCAGGGTCACCTACACCCTCCGGAGCAGGGTCACCTACACCCTCTGAACCGGCCCCGAGCAGCCCCTGAGCCTCACCCCATTTGTCAAACCCTCTGCAGAGCAGCGATTTCTGACCTTCAGAAGCAGAGTTTAGGGTGTCTTTCCTCTTTGAATTAGTGTTTCCTGAAATGCTGATTCACTGCAGGAAGGAGCAAGCGGCACAGAGAGAACAGGAGGAGAATTCATAACAGCTAGGTCAGAAAAGAGAGATAAAGCTTCAATTAATTTAAAGGCATAATCCTTATTTGCCCTGCAAACTTCCATGTGAGGGGGCATAATTGCAAGACTGAATTGTCTGTTAGCAAATTTGTCTTCTCAAATATAAAGTTGATTAAATTACTGTAAGTAACACAATAATGTATGTCCGAGAGATATTTATGCTCCAGGAAATAAAAATGTTATTCTCCAGGTTGTCCTGCTAAAAAATAGCAAAGTAGATACTGAAAGGCCCTGCACATTCTGGCTGTAAACATTTCATTCCGCCAGCGTGGCGAGGTACATGACCAGACTGCTCTCCCCTCTTTTTCCCTGTGACATTGAAATTCCACGAATGGCATCTTGCATCAGCGTTACATCATATTAAGTATAATGCAATATTATGAGTCATTGTTATAAATCATGGGCCCAGGCTGCATTAGAAGGCTTTTGCAATTCAAGAGCACATCAAGGTGGATTTTTGTTCAGCATTTCTCTTTGGAGGCATTTGTAGGTGCAGTGACTTCGCAATGTCCCTCCATGCTCTGAATCAGGAGCATTTCAGATTCCCCTCAGCTCCGGGGCTCCCTGGGGCTGTGCAGAACGTGCCTGACAGAGCTGCTGCAGCAGCAGGCAAAGCTGTGAGCAGCCAGGAGGTGTTTCTGGGATGGCTCACGCAGGGACCATAACAGACTGACGTGTTTCGTGTTTTATCCTGTAAAAAACTGCAGCAGTGCTGAAGTGACAGCCTGGCATTGGGAAAGCACGGCGGGCAGGGGTTCTGCCAGGCTCTCCCGAGAGTCCCACACTTGTGGCACTCTTTACTTGCTGTCCTCTGACCCCAGGAGGACGTTGTTGCCCTGAGACTTTCCTGAACATCTCTCTCTTCTTGCACAGTGTGCAGTCACCGCTGCAAGAATTCTCTCTCTCTAGAGGAGACAGCTGTTCCTACCTCTCTCAAAATTCCTTTTTCTTTAGCTGCCCTGTCCGCTGACTGCCGGTAGCAGCACAGGACACAGCCTCTTCCCACCCAGGGCTGGTGCCTCACTGTGAGCAGACAGAATCTGTGAAATATCTCCTGGCGAATCTCTGAGTGCCGTACAGGCACAGAGGAGTGTCCTCCCAAAGACCTGGATCTGTCACCGTTGTCCAAGGCAAACCCAGCTGAGCCCCTGCCCTCTCTGCAGGCACAGCCCCAGGGCCTGGCACCCCAGCTGTGCTTCAGGGCACTCGGAAAAGGAGCCTTCAGTGCCACCAAGTCTGTCCTGGCAGCTCTGGCACCGCGCCTTGGCCAGGGCCAGCAGGATTCCCAGAAAGGAGTTTGGAGCCAATCCAGGTCACTGAATGGGAAAGCTCCCATTGAGGCTGGTGGGACCACAGGACACAGCTGAGGGCTTCCAAAAATCCCCGCTCCGTGTTTGCAGAGCACAACCAGGGCTCTGCTGGGCAGTTTCCCTGGTGTGAATAGAACCACACGTCCCTCGCGCCCTCACAGCATTTTGTTTGTGTTTGAAGGGATCAAAGGACTATTTATGGCTTTCCTACTTTTTTAGATAATAGTCTTAGAGCAAGTCCGAGCTTGACAGACAAGCTCTGCATCTTCTCAACAGCCCAGGGTAAAGATAAAGGGAGCATTAATGTTGGTCTAAATTATGAGAGGGAATTGGACTGCACAAGAACTGTAATCCACAAGAATGAATTTTCATTCCACTTGTCCTCCACTTTCAGCTAATCAGAAATGGTGATACATGGTCCTACTTGTGTTTTGGCTTTCGACTCCCTCCTATATCTCATGTGGTTGAAAACTGAATTCCTGATTTACGCTGGAGATTAGGGGATGATAAATGCTATCACTTACCTGCAGCCGCAGTTTTCGAGGATTCTGGCGCTGGGAGCAAAACGTGCGCTCCGTGTCTGTGCTTACTGACAGTCTCTCATGCTGCTGCCACCGAGGGCCAGCCTCTCTTCATAAAAACAGAGATCTCAAATTCCAAATTTAATATCGTGCACCTTTTACAACTGCAATCATCAGATGTTTGTTCTGATGATTAATTTGCTCAGCGAAGCCACTGGCTGGGTCACAGGTTCCTGGACAGTTTCTGGTTTAATTTGGCCTTTCTCTGTGGACAGTCAGCAGCACTTCCCATGGCACACACTTCCCACTCAGTGCTCAGGGGGAGCATCAACTTCACAAAAATCGGTGCTGTGTAGATCACTCACTTTCCCAGGGCTGTCAGCACCTTTTAGCCTTGGTAGAGCCTTTGGTGTCTGTCCTGTTGCAGAACAAAAGCATAAAGGAACGTCACTGGTTGGAAGCAAATGCAGATTCCTGCTGTGTTTGGGTGCTCTAAAACTTATCCTGGTCATGGAACAAAAATCCTGAGGGGTTGGAACAAGACGGGTTTTAAGGTCTCTTCCAACCCTTCTGTGACTCTATGGAAAGTCACAAGAAAGAAAACAGCACCTGTTAGCCTTGGCTGTGACCTGTCAGCTTGGCCCTCTTGCCTTGTATTGCTTTTATTAACCTGTGATTTTTGATATTTTATTGAGAAATTCAATCAGAATCCAAGATTTTTGAGCTTCACACCTAAATTTCTGCCTAAGTTGTTGAAAAATTTTCAGAAATAGCTGTTGAGAACTGTTGTGCTGTGTCAGCAGGGACAGAGACTGGAATCTTGAGGCTGAGCTGAAAGTGTCTCCAGGAACATTTCCAGGAGCCTCGCAATGACGAGACAGAAACATGAAATCAGCAATGCCTGTAACTTAACAGATTTTGGTAAAACTGAAAGTTTGCTTCAAACCTGGTCGTTAACAGGTGGTGGCAGAAAAGTCTGAAGTCAGGAAGCCCCGGATGCTCACCAAGAGCAATAATTGCCGGCCTGTGCTGGACAAATGGAACAGGCTTTTGCTTTAATGGAAAGAGTTTCCAGGTATTTTGAAGTAAACAATTAAAAAAATCAATGAATGAAGAAGAACCTTTTAGTCCAAGGACACAGACAGGGCCTGTTGCTACTGGAGGGATGCAGAGCTGAGCTGTGAAAGGACAGAGAGGTTTTGGGCCCCTCCAGCCTGGCCTTGGGCGCTGCCAGGGATCCAGGGGCAGCCACAGCTGCTCTGGGCACCCTGTGCTTAGACTGCACCACATAAATTTAGGAAATTCCACTTTCTTCTTCATAGGAGCAAATTTTCCTTGAGAACAGGCCAGAAGATCCCTGTTAAAATTCTTGGCCTGGCTCCGAGCGTGCTGCTCTTGACAGGGCTGCAGAGAGAGGCTCTGCTGGTAGGATCTTATCTCTGATAAGTGGGAGCTATTTGAAAACATGGAAGTGTGGAGCTATTGTCCCAACTGCAGCTGGAGGGGGAAAACACTGATGTATTAAATTTAATTGGAAAGTCATCTTCGTGGAATAATTATGCTCACAAGAATATTACAATTAGCACCAAAATCAGGTTACTTTAGGATACCATGAGTATTTTGAATTGTAAACATGAAATGTGTGGCAGTCTGTTCTCAGTACATGCTCTGCCATCGGGATCCAGCTTCTGCCTTACAATGAACAGAGCTGCACGGTGATGGACTGCAGGAGTAATGGAAATGTCTGTCAGACTGGCCAGAACGGATCTCACCTCCCTGGGCAGCTGCTGCTTGATGTGCCAGCCTGGGGATCCCACCCAGGGCACAGCCACCCCTGGCAAGGGGCTCGGAGCCTCTGCCACAGCCCAGTCGAGTTATCCCTGGAAAATAACGGGGCTGGCAGAGGGAAGGGGATGAGGAGGGTGTGAGGAGGCTCAGCTGCTCTTCCCAGCTCAGGAAATGCAGGTTGGCAAGGCAGGCCATGGGTGCCGCTCAGTGTCACTTCCCGAGCTGTGACCAGGGTCAGTGCTGAGGTTTAAATCTCTCTCTGTACCAATATGAGCTCACCTCCTGCTTCTTTCTACACCAAGGGTATTAATGAAGAAGTTAAGCTAAGAAATACTGTGTTTTATAAAGGCAATAGTGGAAAATTGATGTAGAATTACTTTGGCATTACCTGAAAAGGTCAACAGAAAGGAAAAACATCCTTTTTAACTAAAACTACTCTCTTGGAGAACTACAATGTATAGACATTTGTCAGCACGATGAATAACGTCCTGTGTGGTATTCTCTGCTCTGCACGCAGGGGTTAACTCTCACAGTTCGGTACCAGCTCAGTGGAGCTGTAATTAACTGTGTGTGGCGATTGGCTGGAAGTGTTTGGAAGCAATACGAGGTGATAACGCTGCAGCTCTACCCTGCCAGGACCTGGCCGTGTTGGTTTAGCACCAGAGGTGTTCTCTGATCACTTGTCTGGAAGCTCCGGGGCTGCGCTCTTGCTTTCCATCACTCCTTGGAAACTTTTCTCTGGACAGCTCGAGCATTTGTCAAGGTGCTCTGCCTGGGGGCTCCCAGTTCTTTATCCCCAATCCCTCACTGCCAGCACCACCTCCCTGCAGAGCTTCCCCGCCAGGGGAGAGTCCCGCGAAGGTGAATTCAGTGGGAATGAGTCAGGCCTGGATCACTCCTCTCCCTGTGCATCCCTGCCGCGGGAACAAACTCCAGTTGTGTCATTTCTTGTTTTCCCTGCATCTTTTTCATGTGAAGAATGACTCAGGCCTGTGACAAAGCCCAAAGTCAGGGGCAGCAGTGACATCCTTGTCTGAATAACCCCAAGACTTTAACTCGTTGTGTTCCCAAGCTGAGGAGCACAATTAAATTCAGTTCCTCTTATCTGGGAGTGTTTCCCATTTCTTCAGACATCTCATGCTAAAATATAAAATCCAAGCACAGTTACCTTTTAATGGCATCTTCATTCAGAAGCCCAGAGAACAGGTGAAGATCACTCTCCCAGGATCAAAACTTGAGCCAGACACTCTGGACACAGGATGCTGGAGGAATTGTATTGACTCTGAAGAGGTCAAGGTCAGCAGACTTTGCTCAGTTCAGATTTCATTGACTTCATTATTCTGGTCCGTGCATTGACTGCAGGGATGAGCCCGTAGGGTGAAGCAGGGACTAAGGAAAATGATGTTTTTTATAATACATAGCAATACCACACAGATCACCATTTCAGAGAGTCCTGATTGGAAGTGTTGGTATTTTAGAGTGATTTTTAATTGGTGACCAGAATGTAAGGGAGGTAGATGTGATCTAAGAAGAAATGCTGTGTGGGTAGCCTGTCAAAAGGCAGAAAAATCGCTGTCTCATTTTCTTTCTAAACTGTCTTAGTGTCAGTGAACACCACGCTGTTCCTTCGTTTCCAAAACTCCTCCATCATCATCTTTTATTCACTTCTGGCTGGAGCATTCTACCCAGTATCTTTTTGGAAAGGAAGACGTGTACTGTGGAAAACTTATGTAGTGATAGGAAGGCGAGCTAGATAACAGCACCAACAACTCTATCTGTGATTCGGTGCCACCACCCCCACTCCCAGCCTGCTCCAGCTTCATCCTGCAGAGTGCCCAGGTAGGCCAGACATCGAGGCTGGGCAGGATTTCACAAGCTGAAATCCATCATTGCACAGTGTCAGCTCTGCTTGGACAGCAGCAAATAACCATCCCAGATAAACGTTCCCTTCATCTCCCAACCCCATTTCAGCGAAGGGCTAGGAAATCACACTTTCATTAAATGCAGAATATAAAATCACACGTTGTCTTTAAGACAATTCAGCTATATTCTAATAATAACAAGTGAAAGCACATTAAAAGAAACCAGGTTTTTTTTCAGAACTATTTTTTCCAAGTTCCTTTTCATGACAGATCTTTAAACTTCCTACATGATGACACTTCCTTGGCACTGCATTGATCCAGTCTAATCTAGGTGATAATGTGTCTCACAAGAGTTATTTTTCAAAAACAAGTAGTTTATCAAACCAATTGACAGTCATGTTTTCAAATTATTTCCATTTTTTCCGTTAAAATATTTGCCTTGCTTTTAAACAGAAAGCCCCACAGAACCAAAAGGGCCGAGCCTTATGGTTTAAGGAGAACATTAATTAGCTCGTGGGAGAATCCACCTCATTAAATCTCACCTTTTGAAACCAGTTGTGTCCTTTATGTCCCAAGTTCAGCTGTTCCTCAAAAATAACAACACTAAAAGCGTTCTGTGAAATTTATTTTCTGGACCCCGAGGTGGTGATAAATTGGTTTAGTGTACAGCAAGTCACGGGGGTTATCAGAAGTATAAGAAAAATATGCAGGAGAAAATATTTTTTGCTGCATTCCTCTCAGCTTTTACTGGCCTTGCTCTCATTCATTTTTGCAATTCTGCACAGGCTTAGGCACCAGCGCTGTGATTTAAAGCCATCTGCATGCCCAGGGAAGAGGAGGGCATCCCCTTCTCTTTGGCAGCAGTGCAGGAGTGCTGTGACCACGCAGAAAGCCTGACTGACACCGGGTCCTCACTGGTTTCACACACTGTGGAAGCAGAAGCTGCATCTCAAAAATAATTGCTGCATATGATCATTTTTTTATGAAGATGAAGTAAAGGGCAACTAATATTCCAGGCAGAAAGTACAAAAATAAATGTGAAACTCTATAAAGGGCATGTAAGAAATGAAAGGAACCGCCTGCTTTATGTGTCACAGGGAAAGGTCAGAAACAGGAGACAAAATATTGAATTTATGAGAGTGTGAAATTTCTGAAGCCTTCATTTTTGAGGGTATCATGACGTCAAATCTGGGAAAGGTTCTTCTACTCTTTAAAGCAGGATATCCCTTAGGGAAGGCAGCTGTGGTGTTGGGAAGTGCCACCCAGCTGTGGTGTTTGCAGCAGCGTGGCTTTTACCAGGATGCTCTTGGCTCTGTTCATAATCCATCCTCAGACCAGTGGGTTGCCTGAATTCCCTGAGTCACCTCTTCCAAGGAAACTGCAGAGGTGCTTTGATTGGTAGGTCACATGCTGTGGTGATTCCCCACTCATTTTTTATTTAAAACAGAAATTCTGGTAATGAGAAAATGGTTCAGCCTGCCAGGGGTAGCAGATTTCTGGGACAGTCACAACCTGTGGTGCTCAGGAGCAAAGTTGTTTGATACTGACTTCAGATATTCTTTTGCACAGATTTACTTATCAAAAACATGAGAAAAAAAATCTTTTGGCTGTGCTTGGTAAGATCTTCATAATCTGTTTGAGTGAGGAATCAAAGCCTGTCTGGAATGAGTCACTCCACGTGGGACTCAGTCCTTTCCAAGCTCATCCCAGCCCGTTTGCCAGAGGATATCAGTGCAAAATGCGCTGCCACAGAACGTATCTGACAGCAGCTCTGTGAATTCAGTCAGTGGCCATCCACTGATGGGAATACTTCCCGTCTTTGCTGTTTAACTACGCCTTTGCTAATTTTAAACTTGCATTTGGGGGTTTTTTATGCATTTCTCACATTTGTTAAAGATTTCATCGGATTTGTCTCTGACAGCAGGGTTTCCTTTTTTGTGCTCTCTCCTGTTCTGTTTTTTCCCAATGAAATTTCAGAGCTTTGGTGTTGGAACAGTTCTGCAAGTTCCTGAAACAGTCGCATCCTTCTGAGCTTGATCTCACACTTGGTAAAACAAGGGGCAGGGACATTTCCCAGTAACCCTAAGAGACAAAGTCCCTTTGCTGTCTGTCCAGGCAGTGCTGCACACCCACCCAGTGCCCCTCACTCCACACCTCACCCAGTGCCCAAGGTGCTGCATCTGGAGATAACATCAGCAGCGAGAGCCAGCGCCAGCTCTCTGCTCACAAACTATTTCCCAGAGGCGAATGGCAGAGAGGAGAGAGAGGCAGGAACAAGTACTGACAGTTTGCTGTAGGAGCTCAGAGAAAAAGTGGACAAAGCTAAAAGAACTCCAGCTCTTTGTCTGCATTTAATCCAGTGCAGAGCATTCACTGGTGCATACAGATTGACTTCCCATGGCTGGTGGAGCTGGCTATGGCCATTTGGTAAGAAACAGGGGATCTGGGATTTAAATTTTGTGCCCTCCAGGCTCTTACAATGTAGGAAAAGTCAGTCTGTAACATACCTGAAGTTTTAATCCAATGTAAAAGCTATGAGCTGCTGGATAATTCCTTCAAAGAAACAAATCCTGATATAAAAGGTGAAGAATTCTTTCTGGTTTTAACACAGACCAAGTTTTTAAGGGGAGGGCGCTGCTTTTGGCTCACGGAAACCAAGGGAAACACTGTGGCCTTTGCAACCCAAAGAATCCCATGTTACAGGCACTGATCCATCAGAGGACACTGGAAAATACAATAGTATTAAAATACCACCATCTGCATGTTTTAATGTAAAACAAACAGTCCAAGCTCCTGCTATCAGAGCGCAGTAAAACCATCCCAGCACCATGGCAGGCTTGTGCTGCTGCCGAGGGCACAGGGCTCGGGTTCCACACGGCCTGTTTGCCAAAGGCTGAGGAGTCAGTTCATGGCTGAGGAGTCAGTTCAAGGCTGAGGAGTCAATTCCTGGCCGCTGAATCTGCAGAACCCGGCCCCGAGAGCCCCTGAGGAGGATGGGTTTGTGTGCCAGAGCAGAAGCAGCAGAAGGGGTGGCGAGGCACAGGTGGAGGGGCTGGGTTAGAGGAGACAGAGCTGGAGGGGAAGGCTCAGCTGCAGAGTGCAGGGACATAAAGGAGGCAGAGAGATTGCAGCACAAGCGTTGGGACCTCTGGCACCTCTGACAAGTGCAGGGAGAAAGGGAGAGGTGGCTGGCAAACCTGAGGGAAACACAAAAACAATAAATGAAAAAGAGAACAATAAAGCAGCACCTTCTCATCCCTCTGCTCTGTCCCGTGCCCCTCCAAGCGCTTTTGCACCTCTAGGAAGGACCCCTGGCACTGGGGCCCAGCTGGTATTGCTCAGACTTCTCCTGCTCAGGCAAACCCGGACCTTTTTATCCCAAATGTCCATGCCAGGCTTAGCTGGGACCTGCAGCACAGGGCTGGCAGTGCTGGCACGGAGCAGAAGCCCAGCCCGTGACATGGGCTCAGCTCCCTCCTCGCTCACCCTCAGAGATTGCTGCCTGCAAATGGCACAGCAATGAAACAACCAAAAGGCAATTTAGGCTACTTAACTACACTCCAGGAAAAGCCCCTACCTGGATGGATGGATGGATGGATGACACACGACGTGCTCCGTGTTCACATTTCCAGCCAATTTGGCGGATCCCCCTGGCAGGCGGGTTGGAAATATTTTGTTGCAAGTTTGAACATGGTACCAGGATGTAAGGCCAGGCACTTCTGCAAGAGCAGGGATTGCATTAGGGCTGAGAAATGTAGCCCTGGCCAGTTTCAACTTAAAAAAAGAGAGAGCTTTTAAAAAGGTACAAATGAGGCTAAAGGAATTTATGTTATTTTTCCGGTTTCTGTGCTATAATTCCTTTTCCAGCTCCTCATCTATCTTCGGAGTGTCCTGCCTTATGAATGAGTGAGCAATAAAAGAAGTATGCAGTGGCTGAGAGAGAAACTCAAGATAACAAGATAAAGCCAAAGCTTGAGCAGAAGTTAAGATGCAGATCTGAGTATGGGAGTTTCTCACACCTGAGGTTTGGGGCGGTCATCAGACAGTTTGCATGAGGAGCTGATCTGAAACCAGCAGCACAAAACGTGACCCAGCATGTGCTGAGTTCACTGCTGCCAAAAGCTTGGGCTGGTGCTTTCGAGGGTTGTGATCCTCTCTTCAGACCACAATTTGCTCATAGACTAAAACAGAAATAAAGATATTTCATAGAATCAAAAAACTGTAGAATCACAGAATGATTTGCATAGGAAGAGATCTTAAAGTTCATCTACTCCTAACCCTCGTTCTGTGGGCAGGGACACCTTCCTCTAGCTCAGAGCCTGATCCAGCCTGGCCTTGGGCACTGCCAGGGATCCGGGGCAGCCACAGCTGCTCTGGGCACCCTGTGCTTAGACAGCACCAGCTATTACACATCAATTTAGGAAATTCCACTTTCTTCTTCATAGGAGCAAATTTTCCTTGAGAACAGGCCAGAAGATCCCTGTTAAATTCTTGGCCTGGGTCTGGGCATGCTGCTCGTGGCCTGGGCTGTTCTCTCTCCTCACCAGCCCCAGTTCACACTGAGCTTTTGGGCTCCATGTCCCCACACACACGTCCAGCCTTGGCTCCTGCAGTGCGGGCTGCTTTTTCTGCTGAAAATGGCCAGTGACAGTGGCTGCTGCTTCCAGATACCCAAAACTGAAGGGAGAGGCTGTAACAAAGGGTTAATTCCAGTTTCCATGTCATTGACCTCCCTCCAGCCTTCCCGGCTGCCCAGGTTTGGAGCTGCGTGGATCAGCTGGGTTTTCTCAGGGGAAAAATTATGTGGCCACTCCCTGAACCCTGATAATCCCTCTGGCTGGGCTTTCCAGTGCTGGTCTCTGCCAGGTTAGGCAGAGTTTCATCATCAGAATTATTGTGGCCTCTTTCAAGCAAAGGCCAGTGGGAAGTTAATTGCTGGAATTAGGTGTGTTTGCCTGCAGTGTCCCAATGTCGCTGCTGCTTGGGGTCAGCTGTAGGGCTCAGGACACAGAGCAGGGACCAAGCTGGTCTCCAGTCTTATTTGGCCAAGACTGGGCTGGTAAACAGCAGGAGAAGATGCAGGGACAGAGTTTGGAGGGATGTGATGGTGGAAGGGAAGGTGTGGCCCCTGCTGTTAGCTCCACACGCATTTTGTGTGGGGCATTTCATGTAAAGGGGGGATTTTCTGCCAGTTCCTGATTTCACTGCCCCATGCCAAACATTGCAGGACCAGACAAATGTGGAGCACTGGGCAATTGTGTTGAGGAAAAGTTGTGGCTGAGGAGGGTCCCGTTTGAGCTTTGGTCCCTCATGTGACGCTCAGCAAAGTTCTCCTCCCTGCCTAACTCGCAGTGCAGAAAGGGAATGAGCTTCCCAGGCAGACCTGGATCGCACTGATGAGCATTTCCTTCCTGGGACACCAGCGTGACCTGTGTCTGATGGCAGCTCCTGCTGGAGAACAGTCCTGTCCCTGAGTGCCCCTCAAACAGCCCTCGTTTTGTGAGGAGAGTCTTGCTCGCATTAACGCGTCCTTCTCTGTTCTCCCAACCGCAGATCCTGGAGGAAAACATGAAGTTAGAGTGCAAGTGCCACGGGGTGTCGGGCTCCTGCACCACAAAAACCTGCTGGACAACCCTGCCCAAGTTCCGGGAGCTGGGCTACATCCTCAAGGACAAGTACAACGAGGCCGTGCAGGTGGAGCCCGTGAGGGCGAGCCGCAACAAGCGCCCCACCTTCCTCAAGATCAAGAAGCCCCTTTCCTACCGCAAACCCATGGACACAGACTTGGTGTACATCGAGAAGTCTCCCAACTACTGCGAGGAGGACCCGGTGACGGGCAGCGTGGGCACGCAGGGCCGCATGTGCAACAAGACGGCGCAGCAGTCCAACGGCTGCGACCTCATGTGCTGCGGCCGCGGCTACAACACCCACCAGTACTCGCGGGTGTGGCAGTGCAACTGCAAGTTCCACTGGTGCTGCTATGTGAAGTGCAACACGTGCAGCGAGCGGACGGAGGTGTACACCTGTAAGTGAGCCTGCCCGGGCCCGCTCCCGGCCCGATACATTTGCACATGCACTCGACGAGCAGAGCTGGAGGGAAGCGCCGCTCTCCCCGAGGAAACGCTGCTGAGCGGAGCCCTCTCTGCCCTCCTCACGTTTTGCTGCCCATGTGGATACACATTTCAGACTCGTATAAAAGTCAGCCAAGAAACAAAAACAAACAAACCCCACCCCGGGGCACCAGACAGACAAAGAGAGAGGAAAGGATCATCTCAGAGGACCTGCGCCTCAAAGGGAAGGAGCGCTGGCTGCCCTGTGGAGAGACAGCAGCCGGGGGAATCTCTGCGTGTGACCACTGACTCCTGGTCGGGAGAGAGATGCTCCAACCCGTCTGCGTGCCAGGAGCAGCGAGGGGTGGGGAGAGATCCCTGAAGAAGGGCTTTGCACGGGAGGGGATGGACAGAGCCCCGTGAACTGCCCGTGGGGGTGTGGGGATGGCACAGATTCCCGCTCCTACCCTTGTGGAAAGCTCCTGCTGGTCTTGCCCACCTTCCCCCTTCCCAGCCCTTGCTGCAGCAGGAAGAGCTGTGGAAGGGTCCTGTGGACACTGCTTTATCTGCCTTCTCGTGTGTGTGTGTGCTGCAGAATTTAGCACAGGGATTTGGGACTCTCGGGCATAATAATAGCAATATTTAACAATTTATTCAGATAAAACTAATATTAATTTATTTAATTAAAAAAGAAAAAGAACTTTACCAACCTTTTTGGAACTATTCTGCAATTAAAGTAGATAGCTGGCTTTCTCCATGGAATAATTTTGTAGGATCAGCAAGGAAAAACTGGAGCTGTATATATTATTCTTGACTAGGATATTTCTATTAGTTGGACTTGCAGGATATGTTCTACAGTACTGGATGTTTAAGGACAAAAGCTGGCGTCTTTATATATATGTACATACACAAACACACTGTATTTTGGGGGTTTTGTTTGTTTGTTTCCTCCTGTTTGCTGCTAGTTGTCTGGAACAAAAGTCGAGTGGTAGGGGTTACAAATCTTTACCAGTTTTTGTGGTTATTTTTTTTTTTCTTCGATTAAAGAAAGAAGCATTAATAAAATCCTGTTTGGAATATGTCTAAAAGTAAGAAAATCCAGACAAAATTCCATCTTTTGGAAAAATCAACCATAGGATAAGAGAGTATATTTTGTAAGAGACTATTTTTATATAAATATTTTATTTATACTACGTCTGCTTGTTCAACCTGTACTTTTTCTCAAAACAGGCATACAATTTGTATTTCTTAGGCTATTTAACAGAGGAAGGGTAATTAGTTTGTGAACACAACAGCAGCAAGCTGGATGCATTGAGCTGCAGTTGGTGGATGTGTCGGGAGGCAGAGTGAACTTTCCCTCCGGATGTGTGTACAAACCGGCTCTCCTCCCGCAGCTCACTTTGCAGAATATGCAAAACAAGAACAGGGTATGTAGCATCAATTTTGTCACATGGCTTGAATTCCTGATTGGTATTAACTGGATGCTCATTTATCCCATTCAAGAAAAAAAAAATCCGAATTAGCTTCCCACATGCGTCAGTCATTAAACGGTGGCGTTATGACTCGCAAATGTGCTGTGTGTGCTGTCGGTTAAACCCTGCATTGTGCGGCTGTCACAGGGCATCTCCATCGCCGGGAGGCTGCAGACTGTGACTGTCATAACCAGCAGGGCACACACCGTCTGATCCTCAGAGATTGCACACAAAGCTTACTTTTTGTCCAGCTCCTTTTGGCATTTATTCTTTCCCCCCAAAAGGCCAGAGCCCAGAAATCCAGAAAAACATTCGGACGAGTTTAAAGAGGCAAATTTAAAGGCCACTCGCTTGTTTGTCCGAGCCCAGCCGAGGCGTTTTGCATTCCCTTTGTGGTATTTCCTTTTTAGCACTGCTGACTTCTTCAGACCTTCGAGTGGTGAATATTTCTCTGCATTTAGAACCATTCTGTTCCTCCTGCTGAACTCACTTGTGACTGATAAAAAATCTAATTTTGACGTTGTTTTTCACTGGGTAAGCAACATGGCCCAGCATTGCTGGTGATGTTGCACCTTGTCTGGGACAGAGCGGGGTCTCCTGCTGCCAGGCTGTGGGATCTCCCCAGTTCGGGAGGCACCAGGAATGGGAACGTGTCCCTGAGTCTCTGGGCAGCAGCGAGGGCTACCAGGAGAGGGTGAGACAGGTCTGTCCTGTGTGCTCTGCTCCTTCTCAGGCAAAACCCCACCGAACTCTGCAAAACCAGAGAACTCCTGGGAAGGGAGACAGGAGCATCACCAAAGATGCTGCAAACTTTGCCAGCCGACCCTTTGGGGCTCGGGGTTGGACTCGCCCCTTGTGAATGTATTATTTAAGAACACAAGCCCGTGCAGCACCTACTCCTAGCAATGTACAGCAGGGGGAACGCACAGTTCCGTTGCGGACCTGCCACTTAGCACAAAATGGAATTTTTGTTCAATTCAGGCACCAGAATGGGATATCAAAATTAAGTTATTAACTTAATTTACTTTCAAACTTATGACTTGTCAATATAAAAGCAAATTTTTTTTGGTCATTGAGTCACTGCTCTTAGTCCTTCTAAATTCCACACAACAGGATATAAAATGCAACCACCTGCAGTAGGGATGTTCATTAGCACTCTGTATTATGGTTTAATAATTCAGATCTAACGTTTAATATTGGAATATTCCCCTCAGTTTGTATTGGGTTTTGATTTAGTGAATACCAGAGCAGAGTTAAAACTGTGTTTTCCTCACTGATTAGAGTTACTTTACAAATTATTACTTTTGCAGCATGTTTTTACCATAGAAAATGAATGTGTAAAACTCCTGCTTCCTGTAAATTTCCGTATGCAGTGATGTGCCATGTACAGCTAGCAGAATAATTATTGAAGGACAAATATCTTT
Source organism: Pomatostomus ruficeps (assembly GCA_013400735.1). Lineage (NCBI taxonomy): Eukaryota > Metazoa > Chordata > Aves > Passeriformes > Timaliidae > Pomatostomus > Pomatostomus ruficeps. The sequence continues at coordinate 23,322 of VYZT01027275.1, forward strand.
AAACAGTTTTACTCACAATAATAAAAAACTGGATGCACAAGGAGTTCAATTTGGTACACATTTTCCCTAATGTGTAATACTGCTGATGAGAAAGTGGAGAAGAAAAAAAGGGAAAAAATGTCGATTTGTTTAATAACTGGAATAACAGTTTGGGAAAGATGAATTAAAGTGCAAGGAAAACCAAATGCTGCACTCAGCTAGAAAGTGTTTGGAAACGTGGCTGTGTCATCTTAGCCAGGCGAGGTCTGGCCCGTCAGGATGTGCCGGGCTCTGGGGGTAATTGGCCACTGGCTAACGGGGCTTCAATGGCCCGGAGAACAAACAGGAGCAGCGGGAAGATTTACAGGGCTGGGGATATTCCTCCCCCACAACAGCCTGGCCTTTGTGCTCGGGATAGAGGAGCTCTGTTTCTGCCCGGGGAAGAGGCTCACAATGGCCTGAAATGCACACAAGTGCAGAACAATGCAGCTCTCCAAGGGAATGCAGCTTTTCAGCGGTACTGCCAGGGCAGCGCGGCGCTGCGGGACAGGGGGACGACCTGGGTGGGGATAACCCAGACAGGGTAACCTGGATGGGATAACCTGGATGGGATAACCTGGACAGGGTAACCTGCATGGGGATAACCTGGACGGGGTTAACCTGGATGGGGATAACCTGGATTGGATAACCTGGACAGGGATAACCTGGATGGGAAAACCTGGATGGGATAACCTGGACGGGGTTAACCTGGATGGGGATAACCTGGATTGGATAACCTGGACAGGGATAACCTGGACGGGATAACCTGAACGGGGATAACCCAAACGGGGATAACCCAAATGGGGATAACCTGCTTGGGGATAACCTGGACAGGGATAACCTGGACAGGGATAACCTGGACAGAGTAACCTGGATGGGGATAACCCGGACAGGGATAACGTGGATGGGGATAACCTGGACAGGGATAACGTGGATGGGGATAACCTGGATGGGGGTAACCTGGACAGGGATAACCTGGATGGGGATAACCTGGACAGGGATAACGTGGATGGGGATAACCTGGACAGGGATAATCAGGGTAGGGATAACCTGGATGGCGGTGACCCTTTGGGGCTGCAGAGGGAGCACAGCCAGGGGGCAGGGGCAGGGACAGGAGCGGGAAGCAGAGGGGAAAAGCCTGGCTGCAGGTTGGGAAGCTGCTGATGATGGAACCTCCCTTCCTCATCCCAGTTTGTGGAAATGAAACTGTTCTGCCTCGGGATTCCTAAACAAGTTTTAAGGATTTCACCTCTCAGCCTTTCTAAAAGGACAATGAACCTGAATTCAATCTGTTTGGTGCTAAAAGCACTTACATAAAACGTGAACCAGTCAATGATTAAGTTTTCTTTGCCATGTATGCACAAAAGCAATGGAGATGTGTCTTTCAACAGTGATAATTAAAGTGAACACATCCTCACAGGGTACTTGGAAGTGGCTCATTTGGTGAAGTTATGGTAAGGGGACACAGTACCTTAGAAAAGGGAAATAATGGCTGCATCCCACATTGCACACGGCTCTGAATGAACCCTCCTGTGGATTACAAAACTCTTTTTAACTGACCACACTTCAAAATCCATTTATTAAACAGAGAAACGTTGCAGGCTGCAGTCAGGGTGCACAAATTCAAATTAAGATGCTGCAGAAGCATTTCTGACAGCATTTTCACATCTGTCATTATCCTAGACATGAGGAAATAGACACTGTGAGTGTCCCAAGTGTGCAGATTAACCAATACAGCCCTGTCCCCAACCTGCAACCAAAGAAATCGACTGAACAAGGGCTCCAAGGATGTTGTTGGTAGGACTGGACTTCAGACTCAGCACCAGTCAGACTTGAATGTTCCAAACCTGTCCAAAATTAAACCAAGTGCAGAAGTTCTGTCACTCAGATGATGAAGCTCACCTCAATTCTGAAGCATTCTCCCTTAATTCAGTGGTCACCGTGGCAAATGACCTAACTTCCTGACCCAATTCTTGTTCTTTTCTGCTCAAAATAATACCTGTAATTTCTCAAAGGTGGATGATTGATCTTGAATGAAAATGAAGGAAATTCTTCCTCTGGAAACAACATAATTTAGCCAAAATGCTGAGAAGGTGTACTGGGAAAGCCGCACTGGTGGTTTTTTAAAACAAAGTTGAAGAGACTGGGCTGGAAGAGGTGTTCTCTACTCAGCTAAAATTGCAGAAGATACTGTAGCAAAACCCTGCATGATATGTCATTTATTGAAAAGACCTGTATTTTCCATATATTAAAAACCAAATCAGGATAGCTCCTCTTGGCCTTCTCTAATGTGTGATGTCAAGCTGTCCCAATGCCCTGCGCTGAGCCTGGTCCCAGGCAGCCTCCATTGTCCCTGCAAACCGACAGGAAATCGGGAGACACAGAGCCCCAGAGGGCTGCCCAGTGGGCACAAAGGCAGCCTGTGAGAGGATCAGGACTATGGCCCAGATTTCTCAGCTCCTGCCATCGTTTTCTTCAGGAACTCGAGCAATGACTGAATCGCCTCCTCGAATAAAATCCATATCCAGATTTGAGTTTGGGAAACGTATTCGCTGCCTGGAGTGATTTCCCTGCGTGCTCTGTGTAGCCGAAGAGAGGAGACTCCTTCCCAGGCTCATTAAATGCTGAGCACACAGTAATTAATATAACCTCCACATTAAGTATGAGTCATGCGCCAGGGAAATGGGGGAAACCTGGTCCCGTGTTTTGTCTGCTCGAGTCAAGTGATCAGCAAAGCTGGGAGGCACAGGAGACAGCAGAGCAGGCTCTTTAGGGGAGGGGATGTGGCCAGCAGGTCCCAGAGGGAACAAACAGCCCCTGGCACGCTGGAACTCAGCTCCAAGGCTCCACAAAACCGGGGCACATTGCTCCTCAGCACCGGAGAAAAAGTTAGGGAATATTCCAATGGGAAGCGTTTGATAGGACAGAGCTAAACCACACGGAATTTGCTGCCACCAAAAGAGGGGGTGTGAGGTGACTCACTGGGGTCCATGAGTTGTACCAACTAAGTACAAATTGCGAGAATTAGAACAGAAGCTAAAAATAATAAATGGGTGAAAGCCTTTCGGAGAAGTTAGAAAGGCAGTTTATCTGCTCCTGCCTCTCCTTTTGTGCTCAGCTCGGGCACCTGTCAGAATATTTTGACGCTTGCCCATCTCAAGTTGTGAGCCACGTGAGCTGAATTCAGATTAAACAGTAAAGGAGAAAAGCATCCCAGAATATATATTGTGTTTATTTAGGCCAGGGCAGCTTGGACGACAGAGCAAAATCAATCAGAGCCTAAAAGGAAGCTGGCAAAGTGTCAGTGCCTGGGCACATCCAGGCTGAGCTTCCCCAGAGACACAAGGGAGCGGGGCTGGGAAACTCCTGCTGCTGGTACCGCTCCCTTGGCTGATATCATAACGAGATGAGATGAGGGAGACACAGACCTGGATTAATGGCTGCACACCAAAGTTGTCATTTTGATGACTTGTTTGGGCAGGAGTGGCAGTGGCCGGTGATAGATTATTCTCCCTTTATCCTGCCACAATGACATCTGCTTTATTCACAGATCAGCCACCAGTTGCTACAACAACGCCAGTGTGCTTTAGAAAATGTTGTTGAGCTGCTGAGAGAATCTTGGCTACCCATTAGCAAAATGTTAACTATGCAAAACCAAAGAGCGTTTGGTTTTGTTGTAGGAAAGAAGTCAATGCTCTGCAATAACTAAGAATGTCAAAAAGAATTTACATTCAAAAAGTAGAGAAGGGGTTTAACCCATGATATCACCATGATTCAAAAATCCCCCTGGAATTCATTAGCGAGACATTAGGTCTGAAGAATAGAGAAAATAAATAATGAGTTTTAAAAAGAAAGAACAAATACACTTTCCTCCGAGCGGGTTGGTGTCTGCAGCATCTGAACACGTCCGCTGCCCTTCACTTTTTCCTGTTCATTGTCTCGGATTTTTACACAGTAAACCTTCATTAATAGGGGTTTATTTATTTTTATTTCTTTCTTTTCTGCCCACTTAGCACATGGAGGGGACACTGGGTGCTGGCAAACCAGGCCAGGAAGCGGAGCTGCCAGCAGAGCCCCTCTCGCCCACCTCGGTGTGAGGTGAGAGATCCTCAGGCTCCAGCCCGTTCCTGGGAAAGGCAGACCAGGGAAGTGTCTGCAGGAGGAGCGGCTCTGTGCTGTCCTGGACATGGCAGAGCAGGGCTGGGAGCAGGGAGTGTCCCCGGCAGGGTGGGCATCCCTGGGGAGCACTGCAGCCCTGGGCTCAGAATCACAGAGATCCCCGGCTGCTCTGAGGGAGAGGGGTCTGAGCTGTGATATTTGGAGTGAAACTCCTCCAGTTTCCAGGAGAGCTCCCCAGTCATGCCCCAGGTGTCTGATGGGGCTCCTCAGGGTGCTAGTGCTCAGTGCCAGGCAGTGCCCACCCCTGAGAGGCTTCCCCGCCCTCCTGGCCTGTGAAAGGCAAGGGCTCTGTCCATCTTGGCCATCATTTTTCATCCCCTTCAAAGTTAAGTGAACATAATTCTTAATTTGTTTTCCAAATGACTCCAACAATTTTCTTCCCTTTGTCTCCCCAACAAGATCAGATCGATTTTACAATGTGTTGTACTTCAAATTTAACTTCATTAAATGTTTATAACATTAAGAGGCTAATGACATAAGCCTTGTCTGGGGTATTTATGGGTTTTATGAAGAGGCTGAAGACCTGAGAGGGCTGAAGTTCAGGTTAATTCTCTGAGAACGAAATTCAACACCTGGTTGGAGCTGTAACACACAAACTGCAAGGACTATTTCAGGGCTATCATGTTAATTTAATTTGTCAGCCATATTTACTGTTGAAGTTGGAGCTCTCCGCCCAGCCCACAATAGATCATAGGTGTATTGTTTTCCTGTCACAGTCAATAGGTCCCAAATGCTGATCTAATGATCTCGTTACATAACCAAGCCCAAGATTTGTTAAGCTGCTTGTTACTGGCAGAATCTCTGTGAAAATTTGGCAGCAGCCATTTCTGCTGCATTCTAAACCCGTGTTGGAGTCCCCTCCCCTCAGAGGTTTCCTGGGCTCTGTCTGCCCCAGTTTCACGTTATAATTGCAAAGCCACGTTGTTCAGTGGATAATTCAGCTACGTTTTGCTGCTCTCCCCCATCCTGTCCAACCACCATCAGTCTGGTTTTCCTCCTTGGTCCTCCTTGCTTCTCCCAGAGATCCTTCCTAGAGCTGGGATCTTCACTCCATGGGAATTAAAGGGATGTCACGCACACTCCTGTTAATGCTGAAGCAGCACCACTTGAATCATATTCCAATAATCTTCAAGGGAGTTCAGGAGAGGAGTTTTCTGTTGGTTTCAGGTTTCAGTTGCTCTCAGATCTCTCTGGAACGAGCATGTGGGACTCGGTGCTGTTCTTTGAGACCTGGTGCAGCTCGAGACCGAGCTCAGAGCCCAGCACACCCACCCACTGCACCCCAAGTTTCATCTGCCCAGGGGCCAAAACTCCCTCTGGACTTTAAGGGAAGAGCAGGGCACGAGAGGCAATTTTTAGAGGCAATTTTTAACAGGGCCCTGATATCACAGGTACAGAGAGCAGCAGCATCCTCCAGCACCGTTGTCATGGCTACAAACGGAAATGTCTGTGTTCCACACGTGCTGGGTAAGCTGGGAGGGGCCCAGGGAGCATCCCTGAGCACCTCTGCCGTGTGCTGGCATCCCTGATCGCCTCTGCCATGCACTGGCATCCCTGAGCACCTCTGCCGTGTGCTGGCATCCCTGAGCACCTCTGCCGTGTGCTGGCATCTCTGAGGGCCTCTGCCGTGTGCTGGCATCCCTGAGCACCTCTGCCGTGTGCTGACATCCCTGAGCTCCTCTGCCATGCGCCGTCATCCCTGAGCACCTCTGCCCTGTGCTGGCATCCCTGAGCACCTCTGCCGTGTGCTGGCATCCCTGAGCACCTCTGCCATGTGCTGACATCCCTGAGCTCCTCTGCCATGCACTGGCATCCCTGAGCTCCTCTGCCGTGCGCTGCCAGCCCAAAGCAGGACGTGGATGCTGCCCCAAAGCCTCCCTGGGCCACCAGCAGCCCACGGCAGCAGCCACAGGGCCACTGCCCCCCGAGTCCGTGCAGCACTGGCAGAGGGCAGCTCCTTTTACAGCCCAACCCACCCCGTGCCCCCGCTGCCCTGGTGTCGGCCAATTTGGGCTAATTACACCCTGGGAGCTTTATTTCCTGAAAATGGATATTGCCTTAGCAAGAGGCACGGATAACATCTTCATCTGCCAGAAACAGGATTAGTTTTGACAGAGTTATGTTTACAAACATAAAATTTATCACCTTTTTTTTGTTTTAAATAGCACCTGTGTGCACCTGGAAGGAGACAGTGGCTAATGATTTATGTCGGACGGTAACAAGGGCTGCCTTTGCTGGAACTCTGCCATAACTGAGTGTCTGTTACTCTGCCCTATTGGGTCAAGACAACACATCAGTCAAGTAAATCACTTAAGTAAATTATTGAGGACTTAAATTGACTTTTTCTACATAATATGTAATTACTTCCTTGAACCAACATTCCCTTACATCACCGATCTAAAAAGCTTTCTATTTATTTTTTAACTGAATATTGATTGAATTTAAATTACAGCCAGCGTGTACTATTTATCCCAAGTTCAGATTCTGGGGAGCAAACTTTCCGGCGGCGTGGTCAGCCCTGCAGGTCCTTCCACCCACGCACCCACGTCACGCGGGCGAGCCCAGCCTGGTGCCCTGCTGAGCTCTGCTGAGCCCTGCTGAGCCCTGCAGGGCCAGGGCACTCAGGTGCGGTGTCCAGGAGCCCTGGGGAGGCTGAAGCAGGGCAGCAGCGTAGGGAAAGGTGAAATGCAACTCTGCAACCCCAGGTTCTCACCCTGGTGTGGTGAAACAATGAGGATTTCTGCTGGAGCCAGCAGAACTGGAAAAGCCAGAACTGAGAACCGCAAGTGCAGAGTCTCTGTGGGGACTGCAGGGAGTTGGAGTCCCACGAGGCTGCATCGGCTGCTGGCTGTGCCTGGGCTCCTGCCACAGCTCCAGAAGAAAAGCCAAATGTGCAGATTCCTCATGTCACCACAGAGAGACACCGGGAGATTCTGGCAGATCCTGTTCAGCCTCTGAGCCCTCTCCTCGCTCCAAACACAGGGAGCTCGTCTGTGGCACTGCAGCGGAGCCAGAGCTCAGCCCTGAGACAGACAAACCTGTGCAGGTATCTGCTGCCCACAGAGCTGTACCCTGGGTCTGTGGGACAGCAGCTCAGCTCATAGGATGTGGGTCTGTATCGCTGGGATCATCTCAGATGTCAGGAAAAAATCCTCTGAGTGCAAATATCCTTCCTGTCAGACAGTTTGTGTGTCCTGTCCTCAACCATCCTCCCCAAACCACGCTTCCAAAACCTATTAAACCCTCCCCAGTCTGCTCAGTAATCTTCCTGCTTGAGGAGACAACCAAGTGGAAACAAATACCAATCATTTTCAAAAGTGCCTGCATGCAGGTTTGGTGGAAGGCAGGAGAGGCAGGAAGGAGACACTGGGCTCAAAGAAGGAAGTTTTCAAGTTGGAGGAGCCTCACAATAAAACCTTTCCCACATACAGGGATCACATACCTCCTCCTGCTTTGGGCATAAATAAAAAACCCTTTAAATTTGAGTTTGAAACGGGTCAGGTGAGCCTGGGCTGCAGAGTTTGAGCAAAGGCCGAGGAGGAGGCTGCTGACCCCAGCACTGATGAGCAGAGCTCACATCTGTCAATGTGCAACATTTAATATTCCTTAGTCAGAATCACTTCCGGTTAAAATTGGCAGAAGCGGCAAATATAATTCTCTCGGTATTTTATTAGTGAGATGGGAAGTTAATGGGAAAGGGCAGCTAAAAGTAGTTGTGCTAAGGCTAGAAAATACATTAAAGCCGGCGTTGTCATGGATTACACCCAAGGTCACGGGATCCAGTCGCAGGAATTGATCAGTGGTATTTACAACTCAACAATGGCTTTAAGCAGGAGTGACATCATGCCCCACACGATTCACCAGAGGAGCTGCACAGAGCAAGGCTGCAGCCAGCCCAGCCCAGCCGCCCGTGGGGTTAACGCTGCTGGTGGGGTTAACGCTGCAGTCGGGATCGTTCTGCCCTCCCAGGCTGGATTCTGGATGGGGCTGCACTGTGGGAACCCCGCAAAGCAGGGAGTTGTTGTGGGGTGAGCACCTCAGCATGGCTGCCCAGCATCCACAGCATCCCTTTTATTCAAATGTGAGACCAGAGAAAAGCACTTTCTGCTCAATGCAGTTCACTGCATCTCAATGAAGCATCATTTCAGACAGCAAGGTCCTACTGTGTCTGCTGCCAGAGCAGGAAGCGATGCTCCCAGCAGAGAGAGGAGCAGGCTGTGGCCAGGCTGTGCCCTGGGAACTTCCCCTCGGCACTTCCAGGCACTTCATGGCTTGGTTCTGGGCTGGGGGAGTTGGACAGGAGCTTTGAAGATGTGCATTAAGGAGTTGGACTCAGTGATCCTTGGGGGTCCAGATTCTGTGATTCCACATCAGTGCAGAGACCAGGGAATCCCAAAGCAGCCTGGAGCCCTCCTCACGCCCTCACCTCCTCCCTCACAGGACACACTCCTCACTCTAAAGGGGATTTTTCCCCTCACCAAAGGAGGCAAATCCCCCCTCAGGTACCTGCAAGTGCTCCAAGGTACTTGTGGACTTTGACCACCGGGTTTGTGCAATCAGCCTCCCCCTCCCTGCTGGAATCTGTCATTCCCTAATGCATTACTTTACACAGCAAATTGAATGTGGGTTTGTGGGTATTTTTGCTAACCTTTATGAATCCTCTTGAGTGATCTGTGGATGGGATCAGCAAACAAATTTTGTTCTAGCTCTCCCAATCCTGACACATGAATTGATTTCAGCAGGACACATTAAGTGAGTGATGGATCCCTGCCAAAAGGGCATGTAGGATTTCGCAGGGGGGAGGAGGAAAGAAGAAGACTTTGCTTTCTCCCTTTTTTCTCCTTCTTAGCCGGTCTTGTTAAGAAAGGGCGAAAGCACTTAAATTCATTGCTCTCAGAGTAAATTGGTTTTCTTTCCTGCCCTCTCAGAAGTGTTTTTTCTCCCAGGCTTGCCCGGTTTTTTGCCTTCCTCGAGCAAGACAAGGTGAGATGTCTGCGCAGACCCCGAGCCCCGCCCGGCCCTTGGCAGTGCCACTCTCCGCGCCCGCCCGAGGCTCCGCGGACACTTTCTCAGGCACATTCGGGCTGGCAGCAGGAGCGGGGCTGTTCTCACAAATGCCAGGAGGCTCCGGAGCCCGTTCCTCCCGCTCCCGCTCTCAGAGGCTGCTCTGTATGCCGGGCCAGGCTCTGGATGCTAATGTGTTGGCACTGCAGAGTCCCGCTGCAAGCGCTGGATCCCATGACCTTCTTCGGTTACAGATAACACAAACTCGGTTATTTTTAAGTGGCACATGGGTTAACCCGGTGCCTCGCACTGCGCTCCTTTGACTCCATTTCTGGCGGTAATAAAGGCTTGTGTTACAAAGGCACCTTGGAGCTCCTCGCAGGGAAATGGGCCCAACAAGCCCTTTCTTGTGAGCAGTTTCTGCTCGGAGCTCCTGCCTGGGGCGGGCTGGGCATTGCAAACGCTCTGAGACACCAGCAGCGATGGAGACACGGCCTCGGGACAGGGGCTGTGGCAAACCCTTCCCAAACGAGGTGAGATCTGCAGTAACTGCTGCTGCTGCTGAAATTCCCAACCCCTCGGCAAGGATTGTGACAGAATCACCGGCTTCTGACAAAAAACCTGACAACTGATAGAGAATCAGAGGCTCTTCCCAAAAGCTCAGTGCCAAGTGCTCCATTCCTAGCCTGCAGCACACAGGGATGGCTGCTGGCTCCCAGGAATCACACAGGGATCTCTGCTCTCTCCCAGGAATCACACAGGGGATATCCCTGTGTCACCCCTGGGATGCCTGCTGGCTCCCAGGAGTCACACAGGAATCTCTGCTGGTTCCCAGGAATCACACAGGGATATCCCCTGGTTCCCAGCAATTACACAGGGATGGCTGCTGGCTCCCAGGATCACACAGGGATCACTGCTCTCTCCCAGGAATCACACAGGGATAACCCCTGGCTCCCAGCAATCACACAGGGATATCCCGGGGTTCCCAGGAATCACACCTAGATGCCTGCTGGTTCCCAGCAATCACACAGGGATATCCCCTGGTTCCCAGCAATCACACAGGGATATCCCCTGGCTCCCAGGAATCACACAGGGATAACCCCTTGTTCCCAGGAATCACACCTGGATGCCTGCTGGTTCCCAGCAATCACACAGGGATCTCTGCTGGCTCCCAGGAGTCACACAGGGATATCCCCTGGTTCCCAGGAATCACACAGGGATATCCTCTGGCTCCCAGGAATCACACAGGGATAACCCCTGGTTCCCAGGAATCACACCTGGATGCCTGCTGGTTCCCAGGAATCACACAGGGATATCCCCTGGTTCCCAGGAATCACACAGGGATATCCCCTGGTTCCCAGGAATCTGCTCTCTCCCAGGAATCACACAGGGATACCTGCTGGCTCCCAGGGGTCTTACCCAGTGCCAGACCCATCGGGGCCCTGTTCAGCTGAGTGCTGCAGTGATGTCACCGGCCCAGCCATGTTCCAGCTGCTGCTGCTCTGGAGCAATCCCTGAGCTCCAGCCCTTCCCTGGAATTCCGAATTCCTGGCACATCCCGGCAGCTCCTTTGCTGGGCACACATCACCTCCCTTCTCCAGCAAAGCACCCTGAACTCTTCCTGAGCAGCTCCATTCCCTTCCCACGGTCCCGGCAGGGGTGGCACCCCGGGATTGGTATTCGTGGCACAGTGTTTTGAGGTAATCGCGTTGGATTGGTGCTCTCCTGCCTCAGTTATTGCTTTGGCAATTAAAAAGCATCAACTCACAAAGTCAAAGATTGGTAGGTTCACTGAGTGACTGAATATTTACAAGTGTATTGTGCTTTAAATTATTCCTCAGCTTTCAGGAGGAACCAGTATAATGCACATTAATGTATTACATCGAGCACTTCCTCCTACTAGATTCTGATGTAATGAGATAATTTTCTTCCTTCAAGCATAGAATTTGTATCAGCAGAGGAGAGAAAAACATTTATTCCTTTCTTCTGTGGGTTATTTGGGATAACTCTGTAGTTCATTCCTGCACCTGGTTATTAAAGCAGTTGGTAGTTCAGCCCAGCTAAATGGGTTGAAATCCCACAAGTTGGAAAAACTTTGATCAAGCGATGCTCTGCTACATTTATTGATGCAACAAAGGGAAAACAAACAAACAAACAAACAAATAAATAAAATAAGTCCCCAGGCTCCAAATCTGTACAAAACACATGGTGTGAAAAATTCCATTACAGTGTGAGATTTCAAGGCATGAGTTATTCGGGACAGATGAACTCACACAGTCAAATATCATTACATGATAATTATATTATTACTTAGATTTGTTTTTTGTGCAGGGCCTATTATTTCATGATTCTGGGGTGACTCTGGTGTGACTCTGGCGTGTCCTGTCACACAGATGTGCCACAGCCTCATTTCTAGTGAGTGCACAGTGACCTGAGCTGTGCCCTGGGATGATGCACACTCACGTGTTAGAGATTGCCCCACAATGAAACCTGAAAGATTTAATTAACTCTCCCTTCTGTGCTTGTGAGTCTGGGTATAGCAGCCAAAATATTGAAACTTAAGAAGTCCTTTGAATTTTTTGACCCAATTTTTGCAGGCCCGGTTGGCACAGATCGTGTCACAGCCACCATTTGTCCTGAAACGGAACTTTCTGAGCCATCCCAGCTCCAGCTCCGAGGCTTCCTTTGAAACACAGATAAAGTCCTTGACTAATGCTGCTGTGAACTGAAGTAAATCCAGGTTCTGTCAGGGTGTTTTGAAATGCAGGATTTGGCTCAGGACAGATTATCTTCCAACACTTCAACATTTCAGTCTTTTCTTGGATTTCATTGTCTTCCCTTTGCTGGGGTTTAATCCAGGAACAGGGAAGGTCCGGGCCCTTTGGAGCTGCCCCTTGCGATGGCTTCTGTGCCACATCGGGCCCCATTCACTGTCACTTGTGAGCCCATTAAAATCCTCTTTTGATCTCGGTGGCCTCGGGCACGTCACTAACAGGGACCACCTTCTCCCTGCTCCCCATACTCCATCCCACACCCAGACTTCAGCTGGTTTGCAGTTCAGAGCGTTGTTGAGAAGATTCAGGGGGAATGGACAAATTCCAGCTTCCCAGATCCCACTGACAATTTTGAGTCCTTGCAGACAGAAAAAAACCATTGGGGTTTGTGACAGAACAGAGACAAAACAGACAAAACTCCTCTAAAGGGAGGGATGTGTGAAGCCTTAGCTCTAAGTTCTACTTTTCCTGAAACCCACAGAAATATCAGTTTAGCACTTGAGGAAGAAATGCTGATTACTGGAAGGAGGGAAGTGCTCACACCAGGCAAAAGCCCCACAGAAAATACACTCATGCTGTCTGCAGAGCCCCACATGTCAAAATTTTGTTGGTGTTAATTGCAAGTCGTGGCTGGAGTCGAAATTAATCTGCTGAGCTACTTTTCACTTGTATTCCCAATCTGTGCACCAGTGCTATCAAACTGTTCAGAGCTCTTCAGGCGAGTAGTTGCTAACTGACTTGGATTTGTAAACACTTGAAGAAATTCTTGCAACTTAAGGAAATCTTATGATGATTGGGGAAAATTCCTATGCTTTCTCCACATGCTAGGCAGTCAGAAAACAAGGATGTTTTAAATTCCTCCAGTTTAAAGGAGTTTGAGATGTTCTTCAAAATGACAAATGTATTTATTACCTCTTCCTGGCTCAATTTCCATTTACTGTGAGTGGCTGAAGTTACTCTGTTTTGTATTTAGCAGAAAAATGAACAGCAAGCAGAACAAACAGAGAAATCTCAGAGCTCAGTTTATTGCTTCCCTCCCCAGCTGCTCCTGTGCCAGTTTCAGGACAGAAATGGGGCCACCGTGTTAGGAACCAAGCCCAAACCCCACAAACCCCGCAGGGGTGTGGGACAGGAGAAGGAGCAGATGAGAGGGAACACGGTTCTCATTCCTCCGGGGAGGATTTTTCTTGTCCTGAGTGTGACAGTGCCCAGCCCGGCTGCACACAGGGAGTGCCCACGAGCCTGCTGCTCCTGCTGCCCCTGTGCTCTCCTGCCCACATGGGCATGCAGAGACCAGAAAATCTTTTGGCACTTCAGCTCAAGTCAGGTTCCCAAATCCTTTACAATCAGGTGGCACAAAGTGCAGGTACCCCTGAGCTTTCAGGGCACCCAGAGAGCCCCTTTGCCTGGCAGGAGCTGGAGCCCACTCGCTGCCCTGGCACGGCCGTGCCCTCGCTCCCGCCGGGACCTCCTTGCCGGGGCCGGGATCGCCGTGCCCAGGGGAGCTCTCATTCCTCGCATTTTTAAGGGAAGCAATTCCAACACTTCACAGGAGCAGAACCAGTGCTTGGTTGTTTTTCCTCTTCTCTTCTCCCAACAGGTGACTTTGAGCTGAATTAAAATGGGACTCCTAATGAAAAACAGCCACTTTTGCTCTGCAGTCTCTAATTACTGAGAGTCATTAAGCAGCTCTCGTGGAACGGAAAAGCTGCAGTGATATTTCTGTTTCTCTTTTCCCCTGTTGGTAACCCACGCAGCATCCCAGGGTCTGTCTCTGTGCACACTGGGCTGGAGCTGTGAAACAAAGTCTGTGCACCACACTCGTCCTGTGGGGCTGGTTGAGGCAAAGAGCCCCCTGACACCCTTTGAGATTTTCCCTCCTCTTATTTCTTCTCCTTTCAAATTCCATCTCAGCAATCAGCAGAGCTGTGGCTGAATGCAAGGCCCTTCCTCTTCAGAAGCTGATTGTAGCAAGACTCAGATTCTCCCCCTTTCGAAGAAAAATGCCTCTTGACAGCTCTTTGGAAGGAAGGGGGAGTTACGTGCAGGGGTGACACTGGCAGAAAGAGTTGGCTCTCACCGTTCCTTGAAGCTGCATAATGAATGAAATGTTTAACAGAGGAGAGGATGTAGGGCTGGCAAAACGTATTAGTTAAACGGCTTTTTGAAGCCATCTGTCCACCAGATTTAGCCACTACTGAATGAAAATTCGTTCTGAAAGCCGGAGGGACAGACACTCTTAATCTTCCAGCTCTTCATCCTCCGCTGCCAGCAGCCAGAGGCCGCAGTGCTCAGGGAAGGACGGAGCTCCTCAGCTACAGGAGGGAGCTGTGCCTCTTTCAAACGGCCCTGCTGACAGTGCTTGTATCAGTTATAACAGGATTTGTTATCCGTAAATCACAAATTTACAAATGCACGGTACCAGTGAGGACGGAAACAACGCAAGCCAGCTGCATAAAAATCAGCCATCCCCTATGTGAACTTTAGAGGGCAAAGCAACAGAGTTTTGGACAAACCAAAGAGAGCTGCAGCCTCTCTTCCAAAAATAAAACTGTGGCTTAGGGCACCAGTCAGAAGTCCTGACTTTTGGCTTCTCTCTTTAATCACTGAACCAAAACTTCCATGCCAGCACTGGCCCTGCTAATGTTCATTTTGGGGGTGCTTTTCCTAATGGTTCATACTCTCTTCACCTCTATTTCTGCACAGTTTGAAGGACAGAACAATTCCTGTAGTGTGGGGATAATTTGTGGTATTTACTCTTCATACAGCTTGGACCAACTAAAAAACTTCCTGGTGCTCAAAGCTGAGATTTGCTAAGACCATAAAGGCAGTTTATTTATAAGTTTATGAAACTACCCAACAAGAGGATAAACTGCAGGTTTTTGAACTCTCTTCCATCAGAGTTGTAAGTGAAGAATGAGGAACAGAGATGGTTTCACACCCAACACGAAGGCACAGCTGCTCTGCTGAAGCTCATCCTGCTCCAGACCCGTGGCTGATTCAGTCCGGGGACGAGAGAGAAGGAACCCACGCTGAACCACAAACCCTCTGCTACCAAATGTGGGAACGTGACGTGTTAATTTATGCAACAGGATCTGAAGAGCGATGCAAAGGGAAAGAAAACCATCCCAGCAAATGTCTTGGGTGCGCCCTGGCCTACTGGAGCCGTGCACCTGGCAAATCAGCAAACTAAAGCAAACAAAAGTGGGAAGTAAGTTCATGTTCCTGAAGAAAAGAAAATAAGACAATTTCCCTCGCCCCCATCGCAAGTTTGCATTATTGTACTTTCCCAGGGCTATTCCGTGTTGGTTGTTACCATCCTGCACAGCCGTTGTTTGGACAGCTTGAGCAGTGGCTGCAGAGGTGCAGTTGGTATTTATGCAGTTGAAACTGTAGCATACAAGTGCATCTTTGGTCCTAATTTCAGCAGGAAGAGATTATATGGAGAGGGAGAGAGAGTTAAAACGGATATGAAGCTGAAGGAAAAATAAGTCCTTGGAAGCTTTGTCCCAAAATTGTAAAAAGCAGCGTTTGAGCAGTGTTCCCGTGGTGGTACCCGGTGCTGTCCGGGCCGGACAGTGGGAGGTGGCAGGGGTGGCACTGGATGGGCTTTCAGGTCCCTTCCACCCCAAACCATTCTGGGATTCTGTGACTCAGTGATCTTTAAAGACCCAGAGGAGTGGGCTCAGGGGGAAGCTGGAGAGATGCAGCACCCAGCATCGGCTCACAGACAGCAGTTTGCTATTGCTGTTGCTTCATTTATTACCATCAATCAAAATATTTATCTGCAGAGCACAGGTTTATTGAAGAGCTCAGTCCTTTGCTGTACTCAGAGTACCTAACAATTACCAGCCTTTTCCAAACAGCACATTGCAGAAAAATAAAGGAAAAAGCTGAGGTAGAAGGTACCAAACACCAGTGCAACACCAGCCCGAGCAGGTGTGTGTGTAACTCACTGCTGGGGAAAAATGGTCACTGTGACTCGTGTGCCACTTTCTGCCCTTCATTTAATTTAAACAGGGCTGGATAGAACAGCTCGAAGTGTAATATAATGAACCACGGAGAATGTGCTTTGTCCAAATGGAAGTGGGTTTGAATGAACAGAATGTGTATTCTTGTTTATGTGAAATGAGTATCTGCAGACTAAAACGACTGAAAAGTATCTATATAGGTCTACTTAAAACTGGAAGGAGAGAGGCAATTTGAAAAATACCTATTTTATCTGCCAGCGAGCCGATAAGGGAAGCGATGTGAGTGAATGTTGCTTTTGTGTGAAAGCAGCCGCAGAGATAAGAACCGGGATCCTTGCGGGGATGTGTGGCCAGGCTGCATTACCCGCTGGACACCACTTAAAAAACCCACCCCGGACTAAAATGGCAAATTACCGACTTGGCAAGCGGAGCAGCGGAGCCCCGGGCGGTGCCAGCTCCCGGCCCGGCCCGGGGGCACCCGAAATAAGGCGGCTCAGAGCCCGCGGAGGGGCCGGGCAGCGCAGCCAGGGATGCTCAGGTGGCTGCGGGGCCAGACGGAGGCACAGGCGGGCAGCGGAGCGCTGGGCTGGCATGGGGACCGGCGTGCCGGGGGCCGTTCCCAGCACAGAGGACAATCCCTGGCAGGTAATAAAGGAGGCATTTATGCGATATGTCAGCGGTTAGCGCAGAGCTTAAAAGAAATGAGATCATGTGGCGAGATAGCGTCCTGCGCCCTCCCCCGGGGCCGCGGCAGCGCGGTTATTACTGAGAGCCATTGTCACCGCTACCCTGTGAAATAACCCGGCCCGACAGCGACAGCCGATACCTGTGCGAGCGGGGCCGAGCGGGCTGAGCGCGGCTCTGGTTACGCGGTGTCACCGCAGCGACAGCGACAGCCGCAGCGACAGCGACAGCGACAGCCACAGCCACAGCGACGGCGACAGCCACAGCGACAGCAACAGCCTCAGCGACAGCCACAGCCACAGCCACAGTCACAGCGACAGCCACAGCCACAGCCACAGCGGGGACAGGCGGTGCCACCGCCAGCAGCCCCGAGACAGCCGCATCCCGGGTCCGGCTCTGTCCTGGTCCAGGTCCCGTCCCCGGGTCCTCTCCTGTCCCTGCTGCCATCCCCGGGTCCTACTCTGTCCGGGCCCTGGACTTTGCATCGAACTGACAGTAAATTTTTTTTGTGACTGTTTTTTTTGCTCATGGATTCCAGGCCATGAATCGATGATGTAAGGGTGAGGAGTGCTAGATGGAACTAAATTTCCAAACGGTGGGGAAAGCATGTTACCTACTTCCAACACAGAGTAGAATTAATGAGTATGTAACAGCATCAGAGCTATGTAATAACATCAGACAATAGAGTTTGTTAAAAGGAAGTTTCCCACAAGGATCCCTGACTGAATTAGTAAAGAGTTTACATTCAGTTTCTCAAATACCTTTGCAAAGGTATTTCCAAAATGCTCTTTGATTACCATTTAGCACCTGCCGGGACTGGTCCCAGTGCAATATTTGTCACTAATAATATCTGTATTTCCCCAATGTCCTACATTCATGTGGAAGCCCAGCGGGGAATAAAGGCACTGTGCATGCTCACAGTCTCATTCCCTCGTGTCCCTGAACTTTGCAGTGAGGTGAGAGATGAGCAAAGAACCTGTCACAGCCCCACAGCCCCTGGGTTTATTTCATTGCTCCCTAGGGAGCAATTATTGCGTGTGCAGGGAACGTTTCATTTAGTAAGAGACCCTGCAGCTGACAACCTGCACAGTGGCCCAAATTTGAGTTAAAGCTAAAGGTAAAGTGCACTGAAGCCTCTATTCCCATCAGTTATACACTGTGAAATATTTCACACCATAAAACTCCACCGAATAAACCAACAGGCTTTTATCTCTATTAGAATCAGCCCCATTTTTCTAATCATGGTTCCCTCTCAGGACAGTTTCAGACCCCAGGGTGGGGTGTGAGTGCACAGAGGGAATGAATTGGAGAGCTGGAGGCTGGTTTGTGCCACGGGGGTGATGAACAGCGGCAGTGTCCTCGGCCAGCTGCTGCCAGCTGTGTCCCAATGGGCATTGCATCCCAGACCTCACAGAGATCACAGGAGAGGACCAGGTGTGCTGCTGGTGCTCGGAGCGTGCTCCCCAAATCAAGGGCGGGCAGGGGCACAGGGGGTGCTGAGGAAGCAGCCAGGCTGGGGCTGGAATCAGCAGTGAACTGGGCCAGGAAAAGGAGTTTTGCTGACCACTTCAAGTTCTTTCACTGCTGGTTGAAATTGCAGCCCTGGAGGAAGCAGTGGGAGCACAGGAAAATGAACAGGAACAGTTTGGGAGTGAGGGAGGGGAACTGAAGGGCTGGGATGGGACCTGAGGTTGTCTGAGGGGTCAGAGCACGGTGTGGGTAACACCAGGGCACAGGTTTAACCCCACAGGGGTCATTCCCTGGGAGCTGGACTCAGGGATCCACTCCGAATATTCCAGGGCTGTTCCAGCAGAGGATGGGGAATCTGAGGAGGAGGAGAACCTGCCTACCTTGGACAGAGGAAGAGAAGCAATGGGGGAAGCAGAGGCTCACTCTGGGTACTGCAGCAGGGAGGGAGGCGCTGGGATGGAGCAGGATCAGCCACAGAGGCTGTGGGAGAGGAGAAGCAAAGGGACAAAGCCCAGGGCAGAGCAGCTCCATGGCAGGGAGGGAGGCACGAGCACGAGCCAAGCTTTGCCTGTGCTCCCCATCTGCTGGGAAGGAAGAGAGCTGGAAATGAAGCACCGGGCACAGCAGTGAGGTCTGAAATCCAAACCAAACTCTTTCTTTCCCTCTTGGCCTGCCCTAATTTACAATTCTATTTCATTCCTTCGCTCGCCTTATCGTGTTCACTTTTCCCATGGTATTTTCACCGGAGTGGTGCCGGCACACAGGAGCTGTGACACGAGGGACTCTCACTGTCCCCACTCCCCCAGGTGAGGGGTGCCCCTGCCCACAGCCCTCACCCCATCCCACACAAGGATTAATGGCCCAGGGGAGCTCGTTCCTCTCACTGCCCTGTCCTGGCTGCTCCTGGGGGTGTTTGCCACCATCCACACGCCCTCCATCTCCCTCTGCACACAGAGCTCCCACCAGCGACCCCAAAAACTGCAAAGACCTCCAGGTGAGCAGAGAAAATGATACCATGGACTGAGGTTTGCACTGAAAAGCAACATTCCAGTGCACAGGAGCCTCACAGCTCAGTTTGCTGAAAACCCCACACTTCCCTGCAGGCTGCTCATGAAACGAAGAGAGCAAGAGGAATTTCATCTCGAGCTAGTGCTCAGCAACCCACTCACCCTTCAGGCTTGGGCAGGAGATCCCCGCACGCAGGGGCAGCGGGTGGGCAGAGGGGAGCAGCAGGAGCTGCTGGGGCTGAGCTCCTCTCCA
Organism: Pomatostomus ruficeps; assembly: GCA_013400735.1. Taxonomy (NCBI): domain Eukaryota; kingdom Metazoa; phylum Chordata; class Aves; order Passeriformes; family Timaliidae; genus Pomatostomus; species Pomatostomus ruficeps. The sequence continues at coordinate 42,682 of VYZT01027275.1, forward strand.
GCAGTCATGGACAGCCCCGTATAACAGGAGAGTATCTCAGCCTCTAAACAAAAACTTAATTTTGCCCAGATTTTGCCCAGATAATTGCTCCTGGTATTCCAGCGGGAGTTGTAGATCCCATTGCTTGTCTTTATGAATATAATGACCTGACCTATAGACAGGACTCGACATTTGAAAAATGATGTGTTTCTATATATTAGATTTTAATTCTGTAGACAGTGGCTACTCTTTTTCCCTTTGGTAATATTAAATCAAGGATATCTAAAACATAATCCCCAGGGGAAAAAAAATAAAAAGATTATGACCTCTAATTAAAAGGATTTTTTTTGGTTGATACAACACATACAGATACTTCTCTTATCTGATCTGCCTCAGATCTCAAGTGTCACTGGACATGACTTTTGTTATCCTGCTTTGGCCAAAACCCACAGCCTCGCCTACACAGAATCAAATAAAACCTTCTGGAACAGCAGCTCTGGCACTGCCCAGAGGTTTAGTCCCCCAAGGCTGATTGCCATAAATGATGGAACCTGCCAGAAATTCCCTCTACATCCCTAGAATTCTGTGAATAAGTCCCAATTGCTGGAAAACTGTTGACGAATGAATTAGAAGGATTTTTTTCTTTCATTTTCCGTGGTCTAGCTTCAGTGGGCTCGAAGTAATTTTTTAAAAACCAGTGGATTAAAAATTAGCATGAAACCCACTCATTGCTTCATGATAACAGATTTTAAACATTCTGTTTCAAGTTATGATCCTATTAAACATTAAAAACTGCAGTTATAAAGGGAGGGGGAGCCTGATATGGCCTCCCACAGAGAAGACTCCTCCTGCTCTCCTACAACGGGGTATCTGACCTTGATTTTCATTATGTTTTCAGCCCGGGACATATAACTCACTCTGTGGTTAATTATCGTGCACGGGGCCCATGCCCGTGGTTGGAGTGAGAGCTCTTGTGGGCACAACCAGATCCATTAGAGCCTCGCTGAGGACGGGAGCAGACCCGAGCTGGGGAATTTACCAACTCACTCGGCAAAATTACTGCCAGCATGAGACAGCCAGGTATGCAAGGAGGAAGAAAAAAGGATTTTTTTTCCCTTCCCTGCAAAGTGCCTGGTTATAAATGGATGGCAGTGCTGAGGTGGGAACAGCCTGAAATTCCTGTGTGAGGAGATGGGGTAATTCAGTCGCTTTGCCACACCAAGTGCTGGGCAGTGATGGGGAGATTGCAGTTTCTGCTCCTGCCCTCCTGTGTCCTCTCCTGTGCCTGCACTGAGGGGGAGGCCCAGCTCTGCTCTCTGTCCCTCCACACGGTTACAGAGCATCCCCAAAGGTGTTTCTGGCTGTGAGACGTCAGCACAAGGTGAGCACAATGATCTTCCTGCTGTTTGCACCACAATGGTGTTTAATATCTGTGTAAAACATTTCACACAACCAGCTGAGGTTCTACAGGTCCTGCACAGGTGAAATGCAGCATTTCCAGAGGGATGGAGAGGTCTGGGAGTCCTGCAGGTCCTGCACAGGTGAAATGCAGCATTTCCAGTGGGATGGAGAGGTCTGGGAGTCCTGCAGGTCCTGCACAGGTGAAATGCAGCATTTCCAGAGGGATGGAGAGGTCTGGGAGTCCTGCAGGTCCTGCACAGGTAAAATGCAGCATTTCCAGAGGGATGGAGAGGTTTGGGAGCTCTGGGAGAGCCCTTTGTGCTGCTGCAGTGGGATGCTCCAGCTCCCGATCCCCCTGAGCCCAGGCTGCTGCTGTAACCCAGGAGATCAAATCCTCACTCCCCGGGTACCTCCCTCAGCAGCCTCAAGAACGATTCATTCAACACCCTCCTGCAAATACTCTGAATATTCAGCTTGCAGCAGCTCCATCGAAGGCTGCGATAAAGCTTTTCAGCGTTTCAGCACTTGTTCAGTTTCACTTGGAATTTACTTGAAGTATTAAAAAGAAATTAGTACAAACATGACCTGTGCCTGTATAAATATTTGCCCATATTTGGTAAATGTTTATATATGTAATTTCTGAAAAGCACCTCTTACTATGGCAATTTCCAGGTTTTAAAGAGAGAAAAAGGATCTTTCCTCCCTGCTTCATTCGCACTGTTACAGGAAATTAGTGGTTAAGCAAACTTTTTAAAAAAGGCTTAACAAAGCACATTTTGCAAGTTCGCTTCGTTCTGAATGAACTTGACAAATTTTGAAAGCAAACATCACTGGAGGTTGACTAATTTAAGAGGACCAGGGAAAACCTCCTTTGCTATTTGAATTTTAAAGATTGGCCAAAGTCTTATGTCAGCTGCCTTGTTCTGCAGCCCGTCTTTGAATCCTCTTAGGAAAGTCAGGGATACCCACAAACAATAGAATTAAAATCTGTCTTTAGGACTGGCAAACCATTCAGAGCTGTCTGGCTGCTTAGCATAGGCTGTGCTAGGCCTCAGGGAGAGAATAGGCCCCTAAAGAAGCAATAATTTTCAGATTGTTGTGTACAATGCAGTGATAAAGCTCCCTGTCACATTTTTCTTCCCAGTTACTGAAGTTCCCATTCAGAGGAATTGTCACAGCTTCTTCAGTCCAAACAAGCACCCTTCCGGCCTTGTTTGCATTAAAATGTGATAAAACCAAAGGTGACTTTAGCACAGCTGTGCAGAAAAGTGGATTAGGTCAAAGTGACAGCGTTTGTTAGGCCCTGCCACAAAGGTGGTTCAAGATTTGTCTAGAGCGCTGATGTGGGAGAAGCGGGAGCTCCTCAAACCCAGACATTTCTAATAAGGCCACAAACAAAAAATTGTATTTCTGTCATGCCCACGTGGGTTCCCAGTGGCACCAGGCCAGCCCGCTGACCGCTGTCACGGGAACATTGGGAACGGCCCCCCGAGGGAAGGGTCCGGCACTGCCCGGCACTGCCCCGGCACCGGGAGGGATCCGGGAGCTGCCAGTGCCAGGGTCGGAGCTGCCCAGGCCTGGAGCTGCTCTGGATCCTCCCATGGACACCACGGGCCCCAGAGCCATGACAGCCCAAATCACAACACACCACAGGCTCCAGAGCCACCCGTCCCGGATCAGAGCACAGCAGTGGCCCCAGAGCCATGGCAGCCCACATCACATCCCGGATTCCAGCTCTCCAGAGCCATC
>VYZT01027275.1:46488-75145 GCA_013400735.1 Pomatostomus ruficeps
TCCCAGCACTCAGATCCATCCATCCCGGATCCCAGCACTCAGATCCATCCATCCCGGATCCCAGCACTCAGATCCATCCATCCCGGATCCCAGCACTCAGATCCATCCATCCCAGATCCCAGCACTCAGATCCATCCATCCCGGATCCCAGCACTCCCAGCACTCAGATCCGCCCATCCCGGATCCCAGCACTCGCACCAGACCCTCCTGGAGGCAGGAGGAGGGCAGGGCTCCCGCTCGCAGTGCAGAGCAACCTCCGGTCCTTCAGCCCGCGGGGCGCCTCTCTCTGCACCCTCTCTAAACTCCCATTTCTGTTTTATTTTACTTTGAAGGGAAAACCCCAGCGAGGCAAAAAGCCCGGGGAAACTGTACCCTTTGCATGCCACCTGCTGGCAATTCTTTGCACTTGTCTACAATGGGGGCAGAGCATCATTTTCTCCACGACACAAAACACTTATTATGTCAAAGGCTGACAGGATAACCCCTGCACGTCCCACCTGAGCGCTTGGGGTTACCTGTGTGGGACCTGGGAGAGGCCACCAAAACCCACCTTACCCCACCACTCTGCTGTTCAGTGCTTCAGCTCATTCGTGGTTTCTCACCCAGAACACAGATCTGCCATTAACCCTGACAGTGCACAAAACCCCTGCAGAAATGCCCAGGACTGTTTCACAGAAACAGGGTTTGTACCTCAGGTTCTCCCTGATGTGCCTTTACTGGTCAGAGGTAATGAAACCTCCCCCATTTCTGGGATTTATTTTCAGCCCAAACTTCCCAGATAGCTGTCATCCTTTCCAGGCCCTGTGCTGGTGGGAAGGTGCACCAGGAGATGTGGCCCTTCAGCAGGGCTGTCTGTGCCCCAGGATGCTGCTGCATCCCCTGGGACCAGCAACAGCTCCTGGGTGAAGGAGCTCTGGGAGGCTGAGCTGAACAAAAAATAATAGGGAACACTTCAAAGAGTTCTGGATAGGTAAGAAATGTCTGAAAGAGCAATCTCTGCATTGGGTATTTGTTATTAGCAGAAGAAAACTTTGATTTTGTACCTTTATTGGAGCATATTAAAGGTGTTGCTCTGCTGCTTTGATGCACATCACTCATTGCACAGTCCCAGAGAAGGCGAAGCAGAAGCACATGTTCATTTTTGCATGTCTACCCCAAGTTAACTGCACACAGCTCTCTTCAGAGGCTTTCTCCAGCTGGTGAGAGCGAGAGCCGAGCGTGTCCTGCTGAAACAGACCCAGGGAACAGACCCAGCCCCATGGGGCAATGAGCACCAGGGAGCTGAGCACCAGGAAGGGTTGGGAGCTGGGGGGATGCACTGCTTTAGCGGCAGTGAAGAGCTCAGGCATCTTTCAAAGTCACTATTTAATATAATCTTAGACAGTCTCCTGCACCTGCAGAACAACGAGTGCCTGGAGTCTCTGCAGTGACCCCAGCCCTGGTGAGAAAGCCCAGCAAAGCCCTTTCCTCCGGGGCTGGGCATCAGCAAAGAGCAGGGAAACCAAACCCAGCCCTGCCTCAGGACAGGGCTCCCCAGCCCGCCCTGCAGGACGGGCAGCCCTGCCTCAGACACGTCTGTCTGGGGCGGGGCCGGCATTTTTGGAAAGGGTTCAGGAATTCTAAAGGATAGAACCTCAAAACAGAGGGCAAAAATCTGCCTTTGGAAAGGAACATACCCTGGAAGCACGAGTGCCTGCAGCCCAGCCAGGTGAGAAGGCAGCTGTCCTGTGAGGAGCTCTGTGGCCTGGCAGATGCTCCCAGAGCTCCCCAAATCCAGCACTGACCCAGGGATGTCACCCCAACCCCGCCCTGGAGCACCCGGGGAATGGAACTCCACACTCGGACCTGCAGGGGCAGCCAGGCAAGGACAGACGGGACAGATTTTAATGACAAAATGGTCCACAGTGTGACATACAAACATTTTCCATGGAAATTAGCCCCAAACTTCCAATTAGGTTTCTTCCCCCCAGTTGCTACTAGGGTCCTACACAGCTAATCTTGCATTTTCCTCTAAATAAAGCCTCATCTGCTACAATGAAAATTCTCTCTACAGGGAATTTTTGAAGTCTCAGACTTCAGGATCCTCCTTGTTTCTGAAGTTATTCCTCACAGAAGATTCGCTGACCTTTCCTTTTATGTTGATTAAAAATAATTTATTCCTATGCCACTGTACACCCCCCATACTCTGAGCACTGTAAGTACAGTAATGGCACTCCCAAATAATTTTATCCTTTGGTTTCTGAATAATTATGATCGTTATTATTCTCGTTGGAGGGGTTCTCCCCTTGTTGCAGGCACACTCTGCAAAGCCAGGCAGTGAAGTGGCTGCGTGTGCCTGGTGCCTGTTGCTGCAGGCCCCGGTCAGCAGCACACACCGGCTCTGATCCCGCCAGGGCGACGTGAGCTTCAATTCCTCCCAAGCTGAAGGCAAATGCCTTCCTCATCTCCCCAGGGTGCTCTCATTTCGAGGCACACAGAGCTCAGCCTCCGGGCCTGGGATTCACAGTGAATGCACTGAGCACAGGAGAACCCATCTGGTGAGATTGGGGGATACCCACAGTTCAACCTGCAATCAGGGCTTTTCCTTCGCTTTCTCCCAGGAAAAGAGAGAAGGAAATGCTTTCAGAAACACTTGCAGGGATGTGATAAATGAGACCAGGCCACTTCAGCTTTCTGTTTCAAGAAGTGCATTTTTACAGTCAAGTGAGGCAACTCTTCACTGTAGATAAACATGGGAATATTTTACATGCAATTTCCTTACACCTTCCCTTAAGCTGGAAGCTAACACTCAAAAATGTCTTTAGTGTTCATGATTCAAGAACCTAACGTATCCTGGCTACTAATCACAATTTTCTGTGGCTATTTTCATGCACCCACTTGCCTCAAACCAAATACATGTGAAATCCCAAAGCCCAGAAAGGGATTTTAGAGCTCCCCTTCCTGGCCCATGCGCACTCTGCCAGGACTTTGTTTAGGGACCAGATATCACAGAGACAGGATCATTTTCAGTTTTAAAGCTTTCCACTCATGCACTGATTGTTTTACGTGATTTTTCCCTTCTCCCTTCTCCATCCCCACCAAAGTTCTTGGGCTGGAGGCTGTGGGATGAACTAACAAAGAAGCAGGGGAGAATTGGGCAGCAGTCCAGGGGCAGAGTCCCAGCCCCAGGACAGGTCCCTCCTCTCTGGAGGTCCCCGTGGGATTTCTGGGCAGTCTGAAAGGACAGCTCCACGGGCAGGGTGGTGCTCAGGTGACCTGTGAGGTTCAGGTCACCCATCCCCTCTCTGTGCAACACTCCAGCTCTGGAGAGCTCTCCAGGCTCTGCTGCTGCCTCACATAGTTCTGAAATCAGCACAAACACACTCCAGCGCTGCCCAGGCACATCTCTGGTATTTCGAGAGCAGCCCTGCTGCCTTGGCACGCTGCAGGAGCGCGGGGAGAGGGAACTGCTGTGTTCCCCAGAGCCTGGAGCAGGACAAGCTCAGCACACGGAGAGGGAACTGCTGTGTTCCCTGAGCCTGGAGCAGAGGGACAGGGAACTGCTGTGTTCCCCAGGGCTCGGATGGCATTGCCTCGTGCTGCAAGGCAGGAATTGCCACAATCTCTCTGCCAGAGCCCCACATCCTGCACCAAAAACTGAAATCCTGCAAACACCTGGAGGAAATGTGCATTGAAGGTGAGTGACCTGAGAAAGTGGCAAACGAGAGGAATTCAGGGAATTCCAGTTCTGTCCTCAAGTCCCTTCGCTGCCTTCCTCAAGGACTGTTCAGAGATGTTTCAGGGCCAGTCAGACCCTCCAAACTTCCACCACCACTTCCCTCTCTGCAGCTCCTCCCAGGCTTGGTGGGGATGTGAACGATGGCGGGAACCAAACCTTGGAAGGGAAGCCCACACAGGAATTTCAGCGTGGACATTGTGGTAGTAAACTGAGACATTGTCAAAGGCCTGGTGGGACACAGAAATAACGGAGCAACCTCTTCATTCGTGCCCTGGTGCTGTGAAGAAATCCCCTGGGCAGAGAGCATCTTCCTCGTGGGTTCATTTCCATTTCAAATGACAAAGGCTTCCCTGTGCTCCTGCTTTACAGTGAGCGTGGCATAATGATTCCATCGTGAGTGGAAATTTGCATAATTTATGATAATTATAGTTGGGTTCGTGTTACATTCTTTATCTTAAAAATCTGTAATAGATAGAGACAATTGAATTTTACTGCCCCATACCTTGCATTACACAGCGAAGGCAAAGAAAGGGAACCAGGGTACACTCAATTTTCTGTATAAGGAGATCACCCTGTCTTTATTATTTCTCAGTGGTGCAACATTTCTGTGAGGGATCCAGCCCTGGAAATGCTCCAGAGCTCAGGAAAGGTGCTCAAGAGATGCCTCGGGCTGCAGTTTCCCCTTCCCACGAAAGGTGTGGAAAGGTCTCCAGGGGGACGAGGAACAGAAGGGCTGAGCATCACTTGTCCTGTCTGCTCGGGCTCTTACAGCCTCTTTGTTGTGTCACTAAAAACTGCCAAAAAATCCAAAACAAGACCAAACCTACTTCTTTTAAAGAATAACAGATATAGATTTTCTTTTTGTGCTTTTGACACATAATAGGTTGAACTATTGTTTCATTACACAATCTCAGAATGTCTCAATTTCAGATTTTCTCATGGGCAGAAATATTCAATTCTTCCCAGAGAAAACTGAGGCATTTGCATGCATCACAGAACCACAGCATATCCTGAGCTGGAAGGGGCACACACGTAAGGAAATACACTAGGAAAAAATATTTAATAAATCCTTGAATCACAGTAAAATGACACAGTTATTTCCACCTTTGAGGATTTCTGGGTTTGGCCAAATTTTGCACAGGAGCAGAGTCCTGGATAAAGGCTGAGCTGTTCTCTGAGGGCTGTTCCTTGTCACCTCCACAGGGAACATTTCTATGACAAACAGGTACAGAGAATGACAAGGATTTGTACAGAAATAAAAGCCAATTGCTGGCATTTCATGTGACTGCAGGAGCTCGCATGGAAATCTGCTGGGGCAGAGCTTGGCCCGCTGGTTACTGACACTCTGTGAGTGAGGGATTTTGTCATTCTTTTGGCCTAACACGAAGTGACATCTGCACTGTTGCTTTTACACTTTGCTCGCTTGTCATTGCTGCCACTGTCACACACTGGCAGCTTTTACACCCAGCGATGATTCGGGGCAGAAAGGGAAGTTTGCAGAAGGGTTTCAAGAATTCCCTTTCAAAACTCTGCTGAGGCAAAGCTGCTTGGATACAGGAACACAATCCAAGTGCACCCAAATGTAATAATTTATTTCCATCTAATTTTGTCCTGCAGATCCCGCCCATCACGAATCCTTCCAGCACGGGGCCAGCCTTTCCAGGGCCTGCTGGGGATTCAGCCACAGTTTCCAGTAACACCAGTGGCCCACCCAGCACCCCTCTGGAGGGGAACCTGGGGCAGTTTCTCTCTCTGACTGAGCAGCTTTGTACCCCCAGCTCCTCCCAAGGGGAGGAAGAATTAACTTTGTCTCTTTTCTCTTCCCTGATCAGTTTTTGTAACTTCTAACTGACAATCTACCAAGTCCCAAACCGAGGTGGCTGTTTTGCTTTAGGGAAAGGAGGATCAACAGGCTCAAGGTTTTCCAGCCTTAATATCCCTGTTGTTAATGCCAAAGAGCACTGTACATATATTTTCAATCTTGCTGTGTTAAAGTTTCATTTAATGAGCTGTATGTGCATACACACAAACCAATTCTGGTTTACAGTCCTTGGCCAAAGCTGCATGTCAATCTAAAAATTAAATAATGGAAAACAGACATTTAGCTTAGTTTATATAACCTGACAGTGCTCCTATCCTTCCTCTGTTTCACCTAGTGTCATCTTTCAGTGTTCCCCTCTAATTTTATTTGGAACAAAATAAAAAGATTAAGATAAAATAATTCCCAAAAGATAATTGCAAAATGATTTATGTGCAGGTGTTAAATTATTTCTGGCATTGATGTTCCATAGAGTGCAACATTACAACATTATGGTATTCAACAGAGCACCTACATTTGATAATCCTGCTAATCATCAAAAGACACTGGATCTGAATCCCGAAGGCAATGTTACATTTTGATTAAATTTTATCATCCGTGATTCTGTTTACGGTTCACCAAGGTATGAATTTCTTTCACATTCCATTGGCTTTACAGCTTATTGTGTTTGCCTTGGAACCCGGTCAGCTGCAGCTTTCCCAAAGCCACCAGCAGCTCCCCAGCTCCTGCTCTGCACACCCCGGACACTCAGGGTGATCTGGGCAGGAACAACTCCCCTCCTTCCATCCCAGCTCCTGCTCTGCACACCCCGGACACTCAGGGTGATCTGGACAGGAACAACTCCCCTCCTTCCATCCCAGCTGCTGCTCTGCACACCCCGGACACTCAGGGTGATCTGGGCAGGAACAACTCCCCTCCTTCCATCCCAGCTCCTGCTCTGCACACCCTGGACACTCAGGGTGATCTGGGCAGGAACAACTCCCCACCTTCCATCCCAGCTCCTGCTCTGCACACCCCGGACACTCGGGGTGACCCTGGGCAGGAACAACTCCCCACCCTCCTTCCCAGCTCCTGCTCATGAGCTCCACCACCTCAGGGATTAAAAGCTGAGCCCCCATCTCAGAGCTGGCTCTCTGCAGGCTCTCCCAGGCCCAGCCCAGGCAGCAGAACACCTTTCCAGCCTGGAATTGCCGGATGCAGAGCAGCTCGCAGGGCAGGCTGTCAGCACCCACTGGGGCTGCGAGCATTGCTGCCAGTGCTGCAGCAGGGCTTGGGAGAGCCTGTTGTAATTAAACTCTGCTCCTTGGGCATCCTAATCCTGAGGCTTTCTGATTTGTCATTCCAACAACCAATTTTCTGTTCTTGAGCCGCAGCGATGCCGCCCCAGGCCCTGGGATCTCTCCCCACCGGGCTGCACATGAGAGAAGCCCCACTTGGAACCATCTGCCGGGCTGGAAGGGCCACGGTTCCTGGAGAGCAGCCCCGTGCCTTCCTCACACTCACTGCACACCTGAGCTCGGCACTTCCACNGTGGGAGGCTCAAGGAAGGAAATTTTGCATTGGAAAGAGAGGGTGTACAAGCAGACAGAGATCACAGCTCACACTGACTGCCAGCCTCTTACAGCAGCAATTCCCGTGAGCAGGACCACGGGAAAAACCCACCCTGAACCCCTCCTTGCCTGCAGGGACCCTACCACTATTTGCGTTAATAATAATAATAATAATAATAATAATAATAATAATAATAATAATAATAATAATAATAATAATAATCACAATAATGCAACTACATGAAGCCCTCCCTCCAGCTGCAGGTGCCAGGTGCTGTCCCAGCGTTCTGATAGCACCTCTGTCCCCTCGTGTCCCTGCTCCCCACTGCTCCAGGTGCATTTACGCCCTGACAAGTAACCAGAGTGGCTCTGGCAACTCAGACCTTGGCACAGGAGCTCATTTTTGATGCATCACAAGGCAGCAGCAAAAGCTCTGGCTGGGGGAAGGTGAGAGGCAAACAGGAAGATGGATGGTTCCTTATATTCTTCAGTTTACACACTTCGCACATTTAGAGGAATAGTTTCAAGTTGCTTTTTGATACATTATCAGCTTTTGCATCAAACAAATAAAGAATAAAAGAAAGGAAAATGCTTAGAGAACAAAGAGAAATGCCTTTAGCACTACAGGTTAAAAAAAAAAAAGAAAATACGACCACGAACGTTAACTTTATTTTCAGCATTCCTGGCATTTTTTTTGGTGATAAATGACTTCACGTGTAGTTGCCTTCGGGGTTATATCCACAACTTCGTTTCATGTTGTTCTGAATAAAATTTAAGGTGGACACTGGAACAGGCTCTGCTAAAACCCCACTGGTGCATGCACACCATCCCCATTTGGCTCACCCAGGGAAGAAAAGCAGTGAGCAGCGACCATGAAACCCTTGCTGCGAGCAAAGCCGGTGTTCTCCTCTTGCCTACAAGTGCCGGGGTGCCCGAGTGGCCTTTCCTGCTGGGTGAGGCCAAAGCCCAGGGATGCACACGGGGCAGGGAACAGGAGCCAGGCTGTCAAGGGAGCCCTGGAATTTGTGCAGTAGCCTGGATCCTTTCCTGCACACAAATAAATAATGATTTCTTGTAACGAAGGGTGGCTTTAGTTACAAGAATAAGGCAGAGGGAATGGTAAGGAATTCTCATATTTCATGGCAGGTAATGAAAAACACCAACTTAACGCCTGTAACTCTCCACGAGCCAATCAATGGGGGCACCCGGCCAAGCAGCGTGGGGGCCCTGTCATTAGGCTTTGTTTTATGCATTTGCTCAGCTCCACTTAATTGTTTCACAGGCTCCGTTTGAAATTCAAACAAATATTTCTTTATTTATTTTCTTTTTCTGTGTAAACAAAGAGTCTGGCGTTGACAAGGCTTCCTGGCTGGCCCCTGAGCACCTGCAGCACCCAGCACGGAGGGTTTCACGTGGAGCTCCCCTTTCCTGGCTGTGTTTGGGTGCTGGCAGAGGCCTGGGGGTTTGTTCACTCTATAGGAAATGCAGCCTTTAAGAGATTTTGGGGCAGCAAGGGCAGTAGGAGGCTTCTTACCTTTCCCCTCTGTGGGAGGACTGAAGATTCCACAGAATCCCAGAACCATTAATGCTGGAGAAGAGCTCCGAGACCACCAGGTCCATCCTGTGCCCGACCGCCCTGGTTACCCAGCCCAGAGCATCCTCGGACACCTCCAGGGGTGGAGACCCCACCGCTGCCCTGGACAGCCCTATCCAACCCCTGACAATGCTTCTGGTGGAGAAATTCCTCCTGCTGTCCAACCTAAACCTCCCCTGGTGCAGCGTGAGGAGGTTCCCTCTCATCCTGAAACTGCAGCAGAGCCTGACCCCCTGGCTGCCCCCTCCTGTCAGGGGGTTGGGGAGATGAGGAGACCCCCCTGAGCCTCCTTTGCTCCAGACTGATCCACCCCAGCTCCCTCAGCTGCTCTGCACAGCTCTGACTCTCCAGACCTTTCCCCAGCTTCATTTCTCTTCCGTTACTGGAGCCCTGGTGACATTTCCAGCATCAGTTCTGTACCTGTAAAGTTGGTATTTTCCTCCTCTTTTTCTCCCTAGAAACTTCCAGTGAACGTGAACAGTTTGCAGGACAGATAACCCAGCTGGGCCTGAAGTGTCTGATTCAGCTGGGACTGCTTTTCCCAAGCCATCCTGGGACTGGGTGCACTGGGACACAGCCGGGGATGGGGAAGGCACAGCCTCTCTGGGCTGATACCCCTCAGTTTCTGTTTGTGCATCAGACATAAAAACAGATTAAAAACACCCTCCTCCAGCTGGGCACCAAAGAGTGTTTCCCCAGGGCTCCCAGATTACACCTTGTCCCAGAGGTTTCTTAAAGATTTCTTTTTTGTGTTGCAATTACCCAAACGTTGGGATGGTTTGTCAGAAGAGAACTTCACCACAGCATGTTTGATTTGGAGCTTGTGGGGCTTAAAAGCTGCAGGAAATGATGACAGAAACTCTTGATTAGATTCTTATCAAAACATCTTCCCTAGAAATACCTCGACATTACTTTCTGCATGTAATTTGGCTTTTATATCAAAACGGGGAGAAATCCAAAAGGCAGTACAGAGCACCAGCAGCCAGCAGCTGACAGACAGTTCAATCTGCACTGGAGTGAGCTGTAATCCATTTATTCTTCCTTCATGCTCAGCTGGATCTCTCAGCTCCCACTGATGCTGCCTGCACTGCCAAACGCTGCTCCCAGAATTTCCCTGTCAGCCGTAGGGAGACACAGCCAGTGCAAGCCCCTCCAGGTACAGAGGAACCACTGGAATTAAGCTCCCCACTGCAACCCCGAGGTCAGAGGGCAAAACGGGATAATTTTCATGTGAATTAAATGTGTGGATGTGCCCAGGAGGGTGAAGATCAGGAAGTCACCGGGTGGAACCGAGGTTTCCAGCACAATTACCGCCTGCTTGGTTTTGTCAGGGGCAGAAATTCTGTAGGAAATCGAAAGTGCAGCACCTCGGGATGAGCCATTCCCTGCTGGAGAAACAAAGTCTGAATTGTGGAGGGAGATGGCAGCACCTCCTCCCTGCAGGCTGCAGGGTGGGAGCCAGGCTGACAGTAGGGGAGCAAGGGTAGATCGGTATCTGGAATAATGGAAGGAGCTGCATTCAGAGCAAGGAGTTTGGGAATTCAGGAGAATAATATTCTTGGCTTGCCTTTTTCTTAGTGACAAAAGGGGAAAAGGCAGAAATAGCTCCAGGAACAAAGATCCTGGTTCTCTCTGAACAGATTTGAGTCGGGTTATGGCCATTTGGAGAGAGTTATCTGCGAACACCGGAGGGACAGAGATTATGGGGATGAAAGCTACACCATTATACTGTTTATGCGATCTGTCCTCTCATAATCTATATTGAATTCTGCAGGTAATTTTCTGAAAGACGATGCTCACTTATTTGAACGAATTTCGGGAGCCCTAAGCGGCTTCCAGGCAGCGAAGCTCCCCGTGCTGCTGGGTATTGGGACACAGCTGAGTCTCCACTGCTGTGCCTGGCTGATATCGTGGTTTTCAGGATGCCCAGCACGAGGATGTGCTTCCCTGGGGATGGAGCCCTGCTCAGAGGGAAATCCCTGCTCTGGGTCATGGAACAAGAGCTCTAAAACCCCTCCTGGAAACAGCTGCCAGCCCCTGGCTTGGGGATCCTAGCAGGCTGTAAAGGTGAGCAGAGAGCATCAAACTGCAAGGAACTTGGGAATAAAATCCCCATCTCTGGCTTTATCTACTTGGTATAACAAATCCAATTTTTGTTCTTAGTGTGATTTATTTCAGCAGCCACTGTAACAATCTGGGATTGGTAATGGATCTTTCCAAGGAACAGGCAAGCATTTGGAAGCCTCCCTTGCTCTTTGCATTTTTGGAAAGCTGACTTTTGGTTTAGTGGTACTTCAGCTCTGCGTCTTTTTTAAGAGGAACTTTTACATAAGCGTTAGAAAACAGACTTCTCATTGGCTTGTTCTGGAAAGTGAAAAATACTTCCCATGTTCACAGATGACACTTCCACTTAAAAGAAAAAACATTTAATTTTTTATTTATTTATTTGAAGACAGCTTCATTTCCTCCTCATAAAACAAAAGTGGAATATTCTTTCTCAGAAAGGAACCCACTGTTATGAGCAATGCACAGGGAGGGTCTTTACCCCTCTCAGGCACCAGTCAGATTTTTAGTTTACAACGCAAACAGCTGCAAGATTTCAGTTCCAACTTCTTGAAATTCAGTTTAAACCTGGCTTGACGGAGGAGAGCTGCAGCTGTGCCATGGCTGAGGGTTGAGGTGCAGGGATCTGCCACCCTCACAGGGACCTGCCACCCTCACAGGGACCTGTCACTGCTCCAGGAGCAGCACCAGCAGATGGAGCTCAAAATGTGCAGCGCAGCCCGGGGGATGTGGGGCACTGGCCCAGCCCGGGGGATCGGGGCACTGGCCCAGCCCGTGCTCCATGAAGGGCTCCTTCCGACCCCTCTGTCCCCCCTCTTTGTGGTGAGAAGGCAAAATTTTTCTGCTGAAGTTTTTCCTCAGCGTACGTGGCTGGCCTCGGGAAGGGCTGGAGGTGCAGCTCATCCTTGCCACCACTGCACCCCGGTTATTTCTCCGGGGAGCAGCAGCCGTGGTCCTTGCCCAGCCGTTGCTGTCATTTTTTGTGGTTTTTAACCTGGAGATTTGATTTTGCAACCCCATTGCAGACTGAACCCTGGACACAATGCACAAACTCTCCTGGAGCCAACGCTTCAAAGACCTGCGTTATTTTTACCCCAGCATTCAGAGGTCATCACAAACGGACAAATTCAATTGCTAAAATTGTCAGTTCTTGTGACATCCAGCCTGCAAAAAGCACATGCAGGGCTCCTTTTCACAGCAGGATTCAGGATATTTCCTTTATGTTCAGTATCACCTGCCATTCAGGGTTTATTTCGGAAGCAATGGAATATCTGCCTTCGTGCCATCGGTTTACATGCAAATTATGGAGCTTTTGGCCATGCATCAACGGGGTCCACTGTCCTTCTCCTTGAAATCTTTTATACTTTTGCAGAAGGAATGTTTCACTGGTGGGATTGCAGCTTTAACCACAGCCTTTAAAACTTGCAAATCTAAAACCTTGCACCATTTCCCAGTGACAAAAAAGAAATGAAAAGAAAATTTAAGGACAGCAAATAGGACTTTTAAAATTATCACAGTTTGCCTTGGTTTTTGAGCCTCAACCCATTGGCACCCCTTTGTGTAGGAACTTCTCCTGAATTAGGTGGCCAAGACTCTCCTTTTGTTTTGTTTTGTTTTGTTGTTGGTTTTTGTTCGTTTTGTTGTTTTTAACTCTTTGAATGCCATCTGTGAACATGCCCACTGACTCAAACATGGGGAGCCACAAGCCAGGCATGCTTAAGGAATCTGACGAGGAGAAAAGGAGGATGGACAGAAGTGAGACACAGAGAAACCTGCAATTATCAATAGGATGGATTTTCTTCCCCTTTTGACAGGGATGGAGTTACCCACCCTATTATTACGTGCTCCTAATTACATATCTCTGCAATAGATCACTCAGGTAAGGAGAAACATCTCCTGACTGGGAAACATCACTAATTGTTCCTTTTTTGTTGGCATACTATCTGATTGGAGTAATTATAGAGCTGCTTCCCCGCTCTCTCTTGCTCTGAAGATTCTGAAGACATATTTCTTCACAGATTCCATAAAATCAAGCACCTTGAACCTCTTAATTTGGGCTTTTTTTGGTTCCTCTTCCTACCTCTCTTCCCTTGGACAGAATATTGCCAATATCACTGTGTGAAGAAACCCAATGTAACAGCTTCAGCATCCCACCATGCTGTGCACTGTACATGCTAAAAAAAAGTCATTGATTTCAATCATTATTAAATTCTTCCACTAATTTCAGAAAAGCTTTTGACTTCCAAAATTATCACAAGTAGGAAAAAGGAAAAAAAAAGAAAGTTTAGAACGTCTCCAGCTGCAGCACCTCTCACCCTGGCTTGGACCCTGAGAATCCATTTTATTCCAGCTACAAACACTGGTCTTTATTAATTTTACCAGGTCGATTTACACCTAAGCCTTCTGCTCTCCTGCCATGTTTTGGGCTTCTCTTCATCTTCAAAAACCATCACAACAGGAGGGAAATATTTATGCCAAAATTCTGGGTGTTGCTGTAGAAATGAATCAGAGTTAAAATCTCCAGCGCTCTCAGGAGGCTGAGATCTCCTGAACACGGCCTCTGGGGTCTCTGGGAGCCTCACTCCTCTGTACAGTGAGACGCTTCAAGGCTGAGTAACTCAGGTTCAGCTTTCCTGGTGTGGGACTTCACTTAGTCCATGCAAAACCACCCTGAGAAGCCAAAGCTCCGAAGTGCCTCTGCCTTTCCTCTAACCCTGGACCACGGGCTCTGGGATGGATTCAAAGAAAATCTTCACCTCCTTCTGCCCATCCCGTGCCAAGTTTCCTCTTGCCTGGGGGCTTCTGCTCAGATCTACACGAATGGAAGAGGCAGAAAAGAGATTCAGGAGCTTGGTTTTATTAAGCAGATCTAAAAACTACATCCCAAACCCATTCCAGTCAGGGGAAGGCTCCTTACACCACACACAGGTTGTGGCTGAGCCTGAGGTCTGCGATGATTTTGTTTATTTACTGGACCTATCTCCCAGCTAAGAAATGTACTAAATTTTCCAAGCATCCACATAACCTGGTGATATGAAGCTCCTTTAGGAAGATGTGTATCTTTGGAGTAATTAATTTATCATGTGATGGAGCTGTTGCCCTGGTTACCACAGAAATTATTCAATAACAGAGCAAATTGGTATGTAAACAGTAACAGTTATCTAACTTATTGGCACCAAAATAGCTGCTGACAAGTGCATTCCACACACTCCAAAGGCTCTGTCCAGCTCAGGACTTCCCTTTTCAGACTCCTCCTTTATTCCCATCCCATTCCCTATTTCAGTGAGCTCTCCTCAGCATCCCAAACCCCGAGAGCACCACCACCAGTGGCCAGAGCTGCTGGATTCCCTTTTCCCTGGGCTGGGGCTGAATGCCAGGCAGACACCAAATGGGGGGGCAGCTGCTTTATTAATGGACTCTAAAACCCAAAGTTTCCTAAAAAAAAACTTCTGTGGATGCTCTGTTCCTCTCTGAACCAATCCCTTCTGGGGACTTCCCTTCTCCACCTCCTTCTAGGAAAGATGCTCTCTCTTTGTGCATTTTTCTTCAGGAATTTCTCTGTTTGTTCGAAGGCTCAGCACCAAAGACATTGTGACATTTCCTGGTGTGAGCTCCACAGCAAAACAAAGCGCAGCCCCATGGAAATCTGCTGCAGACCCCCAGGCATTCCCAGCAGGAATCCCCATAAATGACTGACCTGTATCAGCCTCTGCTGTGCAGGGGCTCGGGGTGTGCGTGCAGCTCAGAGGGTTATTTCTGCGTTTTGGCATTGACAAGACAAAATTACTGCCAAGTGTGTGCCTTGGCAATGGTTAAACATCCCCGTGCCCACCTGGCTGCTGCTCCTGCCTCAAAATGAGCCGGTGAGAGGGTTCCTACCTTTTTTATTTGTTAGAGGATTCAGTAAACACTCTAGCCTAGCACGGCAGAGTGTTTAACTCTTATCTTGTGCACACAAAAGTAGCCCAGAGAATTTAAAGGTGAATCCCAAGTTCAGACAAACTAAGATGTTTATTTCAACTGGATAAATTTAGACGGATGGGGTAATGAAAGGGGCATTGACAAGCACTCGTGAGCTCCTTTAACATATCTATTTTCAGGAAATGTAACATCTGGTGTATACCACATCCATTATCCTATCTGTCCAACTTAAGTGCACACAAATAATATATGTGCATGACTGATTTCCCTGCTGATGTCTTTATTATTACTTTGAGCAGACGAAATCTAGACCAGTCTTTTACTGTTACATTTTGTTTTCTGCATTCCACTGTCAAATTGCTTAATTATGTGATATTTGGTCACACTCTGCAAATGTTTCTTGCTGTCGTTTCTGTGCCCAGTAGTTAGAGCAACAGGTAGAAACCCAGACAAAGTGCAGAAACAAGAATTATTTCGATTCGAAACTGAGTCAGCTCATAACCACATTACTTATAAAAACCAGAAGCAAAGTCTTGGGTGATTTGTCAGCCACGGTAGCTAAAAGCAGAATCTGCTTCCCTGAGTGGGAAGGGGATCCCATCAATCCAGCCCCTGGCCCTGCACAGGACCCACAACTCCCCCTGTCCCTGAGGGCATTGTCCCCACTGAAGGGAGCACTCGTGTGGTTTTACAGAACTTGACACTCAGAGCACCCAAACCTCCCCAGGATAATGTTTAGTACACAAAACAGAAAAACAGAAAAAATCGTCCCAGGCTCATCTGGCCTCCCCCAGTAGCTCCCTGCTTGTATTTTGGGAGGCAAACAGCTCTTGGAGGAAGCAGCTTGTGGATTTAGGATGCGGCTTTTAAAGTGCCCTGGAGGCCACACAGCAGCTTGGAAGCAGCACAATGCAAATGAAATGAGTGGGAGATGAAAGATTTTAATAATCATTGAGAGCACGATCATTCTGAATCAGTCACAGCAGTCATTGCTCGGCCACGGGACTGAGTGCCAGAAAAGGAAACAAGAGCCTGAATTCTGAATTCTGAACACTTGCAAACGAATCTCTGGGAGCAGAGCAGGGGCAGCTGGGCTGGAAACAGCAGCGGTGAGAGCGCAGGTGGACACGAGGTGCCAAAAGGCTGCTGGGTTTGAGCGCTGCCATCTTTTTGCCATCGCTCCCTGGGCTGCTGCCTCTCCAGAACTGCGTCTGTGCTACCTTAACTCTTGATTTGAGGAATTTGGAAACTCCAGTAAAGATATATTGATGTTTTGGAATATCGTAAGTCCTCTTTATGAACTCCTACAGCATAATCTTAACTTTATGGGTTGTTTTCATCCTCTACTCAAACCATTAATGTGGCTGCTCTGTGTGTTCACGTGTGTCCAGGCCACCTGGTATCCCTCAAAATGTTATTTCCCATTTTAAAACAATCTGAGAGGCGCCTTTGAAACAGCATCACCTCTGCAGCGGTGAAATGCTGCTGAAAGAAGCAATGAAAGAACCACGGCAGCGCTGCTCTCAAGGAACCAGCCCGCCCCGTCCCACCCCCCGTCACTCTTGCCACGGGAAGTTGCCATGGTGATGATAATTATTCTTGATCAGCAGGATACAGTAATTATTGCAATAAAAATCACATAAAGCTTGTCACTACATGTGTGAGACAGGGATTGTCTCTCCAATTATGCACCTTCCCGTGCCCTCCCCCTCCCTCTAAGGTAGGGTGTTGGGGTTTTTTTTTGTTGCAATTATGTAGTAAAAGATAAGAAATTCAATTATTTCTTGCTGCTATCAACTTTCCAAGAGATGATGGCAGTTGCCAGCAGCTGTTTGGATGATCCCAATCAGGCAGTTTCTGATTATTTCCACAACAAAGCGGGTAAACAGGATTTGAGGATTTACTGCAAAAATTAAATGGCTTAGTGTTTCAGAACATATTCTGGAGAGTTTCGAACAGTGCTCTGAAGGTTTGTAGCCACTGGAGCCCCTCGGTTCTCCTGGTGGGTGTTTGGTTCATGGATCTTTAGCTCAGCAGAAGAGTCCCCACGGTCCCAGGTCACACCTGGCTGAGGGTTCCGCTGGGGTCTGTGGGCAGGACAGGGACAGCACAGCAGAACTCTGGTCCTGGAGCAGCTCAGAGCATCCCAGCCTCACCTGAGCAGCTCTGAGGCACCCTGAGCTCCAAGCCTTGTTTACCCCCTATTTGTCATTTTAATTGGCTGACCTTCATTTCCAAAGTAGCTGCGAACGCGCCGTGATTGATGGGGAGAGTAACACGATATCAATATTCTGCAGGCATCCATCACGAGCTCTAATCTCAGATACAACTCCGTGCTATAGAACCTTTCCAGAAATCAATCTCCCCCTGTGTGTGCCTAACTGCACACGAGAAGTTCACAGAGACACTCAGACAAAACGCGATGCTTCAGGACATCCCCGTGCGGAGCTGCAGAACCCCCGAGTCACTCCCGCCCGCCTTGGGCACTCGTGCTCTGGGTGTTGCTCACAGGCTGTGCCAGCCACGGTGCCCAAACCTTCCCACCTCCCCTGGGCCACAAACTGCGGTCCTTCCATTACCCAGGCAGGATCCATCGAAATTGCATTTTCCAGTATCTTATTTCATCTCTGCATTTGGTAGCTACTTCAAAAGAGGCAGGGGGAAAACAACATCACAGGATATTTTCAGCAGGTCGTAGGTTGGACAACGGCGCAGCAGAAATCAATCAGCATTTCGGTAATGCCAAGGTTCTAAAGAGCACAAAAAGTTGTTTATGCGAGTTTAGGATCTGCTGAACCGACAGGTTTTGAAGCACTGCCTTGGGAAGGCAACTGGGGTGTTTTCAGTACCTGTATGACACAATCTTTTGTTATCCCCGCTATGACATAATGTTCTGCAGTCATTAATAGGGAATTAATCTCACAGGCATCTCACCTGCCCTCAGTGGAACGGGAGCGGGGCCAGATCCTCGAGGATGCAAAAATCCCAGAAAAAGATTTATCTGTCTATCAGCATGTATTCATTACACTTAAATTGTTATTTGCTCCCTATCAGCACAACCAGCACTTCCCAGTGTGCAGAAATCAGAGGTTTCACAGCAGGTTTAGGGCAAAACAAGAATTGTGCCTCCCTTGAACCGAGGCCAGACTGAGTGGCTGCAGGGCAGGGGCTGTGCAGGGAATCACCACCCTTTGGTCAGATCGTGGGAGACAACAGAGGGGAGATGGCAAATGACCTCCAGTGCTTTGGACAGCTCTGTTTGGTTCCTGCATTCCTCCAGCTGGAATTTTAAATTGTCAGAATTGCAGATCTCAAAGGAACATGAACTGGTATTTCAGGTGTGGATCCTGGAGCCAGAATTTGTGTTCTACTGCCCACTGGCCAGGAGCTTCCTCTGTGAGCTTGACCATGGCACTCAGCCTTCAGCTTTATGTCCAGTAATTCAAAGGTTTTCAGTTTTGGGAGGATTTAACAGAACCCCAGATCTCAGTGCTGGCACCCAACTGCCAGGTGAAATAATGTCCGTGTCCTTGCTGCAGGTCACACATCTGAAACACAGAAACCACCATGAAATCCTGCAGAAAACGCTTCAGAATCACTGAACACAGAGGCTCTCCCAGCATCAATCCAGCATCATCTGAACCACCAGGGCTTTGTCTTTTGGGCAGGCTGACCCCCCAGGAGCTTCTGCTGGGCCCTCAAATGACAATTCCGAGTTCCCTGAACCTGAACTCGCACCTGCAGTGTGTTTCTGAGCTAAAGCCAAAGGTCACCTCCAGCTGAGGCCTTTCCATCATTTTGCTGTTGTTGTCATCTCAAATGATGCTCTGAATGTTCTGTTTTGTGATAGTCTCATTCAAGAAAATCAATGTTTTCCTTGCCAGAGAAACCTACAGAACTTCTGCCTGCTCGCACCGGGGATGCCCCACCCGCCATGCCCTAGGACCGAGTGGCCGAGTCATTTACACCTGTTTGGCCAAAATGTTGGTATTTTTGTCTTCCTAAAAATTCCCAATTTTTGTGCAGCCCAGCCCGCAGGAGGAGATGGGTGTTTTCCTGTCTGGGTGAGGAATGCAGCCCCCTCTGTCCCCCAGGACAATGTTTCCCTTGTTCCCTTCCCAGGGATGCCTGGAAGATGCTCCGGCCCCGGACATCAAAGAGGGGCTGCTCAGGCCCTTCCCTTTCATGTGAATATATTGTCTGTGACTCTGTGTGCTCCCAAAGGTGAGGAAGGGCTCTAATCAGGGCAGGAAGAGCACTTGGAGGTGACAGCAGGAGGAAAGGGAAGATTGAGGATTGCTTAGAAACCCGGGGGAGCAGCAGGTTACGTACCTGGAGTAAACTGCATTTGTTGATTTTAATTAAACAGCAATAAAGAGTTAGAAATTCATGCAACATGAAAGAAATAATCCTTGAGCACTGGTGCTTTATAATGGAGCAGGAGCTGCTTTATTCCTGGGATATGTATTATACTGTAAGGTGTGCATTTTGTAATATTTTCCATTTCCAAGAATTAACACTGCACTACAATAAAAATGACTTAAATTATTTTCATTACACCCAATAACTTCGCAGAGAATCACTGAATTCATAGAGCAAAGCAGTTCTGTGTTCTCATAAATCACACAGAGAAACTGGAAGCAAGACAGAGCTTCCTAAACTGCACAAAGAAAACTCCAGACCACAGAACTTTAAGTTTCTTCTAGTACAGCTTTTTCTTTTAGTTCAGCAATTCATTTCTGAAACAGTGAATGGAAATTTATCCAGATTTCACTTTGCTGTTGTCCTTTCTGACAACACAGCAGAGCAAACTCCAGCTACAGCCCCAGTGCTGGAAGGACGAGCCCTTTATCCCTGGAGGGAATCTGATAAGGTTCCTGCAATTCAGCCAAAAGGAATAAAGATTTTTCAATTTTACTTTTCATTTCTAACTTTGCCCACTGTGGCAGCACTGAAGGAAGAACCAGAGAGGAGCAGACCTTGGTCAGAGCTGGGTGAAGCTGCTGAGAGCAGGGGCTCAGCACAGCTGGGGTGAGGGGATCCGAGGGTCCCGGAGCCCCATCCCAGCCCTGCACTGCAGCCCCAATTCTGACCCGCAGGGAAGGGGCTGCAGAGGGCAGGGACATCCCTCATCCTCGGCACTGGAACACGTTTGACACCCAAGAATTCCAGCTCATTCCCATCCACGGAGTGGTTCGAGCGCTGGCTGAGGGCTGAGGGGGGCTGTGCTTGACCTGCCCGGAAAGGAAAGAGGCAAAATCCTCAAATCCTGGTGATGTCCCCGGTGCCCCCAGCCTCTCCCAGGGCAGCTCTGTGCAGCAGCCCCCAGCCACGGCTCCTCTCCGCTGTTCCAGGGCTCTGCAGTGAATAACCCGTGGGACATGTGCAGCCTCCAGCCCGCTCTGTGCCCAGGAGCTGCATCGCGTTTCTGTCCTGCTCGGTTTGAACAGTGCCATTCTCACTACAGCCAAATGAAAATAAGCAGAATGAAGTGCAAGTATCTCCTGTGTAAATATTTATCTAAGGAAGAAAAAGTGTCCTTGTGTGCAGCCACAGGTGCACAGACAAACACTTCCACACCGAATTCCATAAAATCGCCTTTGGACAAGTAGCCCAGCGGTGTTTGGACAGATGGCCAGTTCTTCCACAAATGCCTCATTTTACTTCCATTGTTTTATTCAGGGCAGGGTGCTGTAGTGGAAAAAATATTCTGTAGCACCCTTTTCATTTAATAGTTTCCATGAATTATACAAATCAGGGTTTACCACGGCCATGAATGAATTGCAGGGTCACTGAAACCTCGAAGGCACTTGGCTTTCCCCAGAACACCCAGAGTGCTGAGCACAGGCTGGGCAGTGCTGCCTGCAGAGCAGCAACGGGGAAAGCTGAGAGCCTGGAGGGTCCACGGGTGAAAGACTGAAGAGCCCCATAAAAGCTGAGAGAGGCATATTAAACAAAAAGAGAGAGAGAAAGGGGAAAAAAGAAGCTTCAGTGAGAAGTGTCAGAAATCTGAAATAGAGGGAAGAATTCTTGCAGCTCCTGCAGCTAGCTGAGGCAAGTTCCTTGGAATTTCTTACCTGGGAACTTTCTTCCCTTTGGCTATAGAGCAGCTCCTGCCTACGAGAGAGGAGAAAGCCGATAACCAGGATTAGGGGAACTGGGCTAGATAAAGAACTGACTTGAACCTCTGCCCAAGGTTTGAACCCAAGGCTTGCTCTTAAAATCAGGAATCAGGAGGCAGTTTGCCTCCTTTCCTTTCTTCCTCGCTTCCCCTTGCCCGACATCTTTTCCACTCTGGGTGAAATCAGAGGTTTTAGGATCTTGCACCCCAGAGAACATTTTTCTGCCGTTTGACAGCCCTGTAAGCCCTGTAGCTCCTTTCCAGGGTCACGGCTTTCCAGATTTGAGAGATTTGCCTGAGCGCAGTCACATTGGAAACTGCTGGTCCCAGATCCCACTGGAGATGACCTTTCCATATAATGCACGGAGCTGCTGCAGGTCTGAAAGCTTTCTTGGAAGCTTTTCATCGAGTCCAGGCCCTGCTGATGGTCACCAAACCCCACGCTGAATGAAGGTTCAGAACATCCTCCTCTAAAGCTGCACTCTGTGCTCTGAGAAGGGAAAAACTTCTTTAGCACTTGAGCATACGCTTGGGAAGATCTATCGAGCTGCCAGTCAAGCATCAGATGTCTCTGTGCAGACAGTCTCTCTTCTAAAGCCAGGGAATGGTATCAATAAAAAGGAAAAAAAAAAAGAAACCCTTCAATGCAGCCATTGCTGCTCCATCATTCTTTAAATATTTCACCAATTTAGGAGCAAGACAAGATCAAAATGCAGGATAATCAATGTGTGCTAACACAAGGCCTAAATTTTAGCTGCCTGTTCTTATTTCTCTTCCTAAACACCAGAAGATGATGAAACACGATTTTAAAATGAGCATAGTTAATATAACCTGGAATGAACAATAAACAGCTGAAAGAAGCTCCCCAGCCCCTTCTTCCCGAGTGCCTGACGTGCAATCCCAGTGACACTTAACGTTCATTTGAATATGAAAAGGCTTCAGGCGAGAGGTGCTAATAAGAACACCCCACACTTCAGCTCCAAGCAGACGTGGCAATTTGTATTTCAATAAGGGAAAAATCAGCGCTCAGTCTCGAGGAAAGAAATACCTCCACTCCTCGCTGCACCACTTAGAGAACGCGCAGGCACAGCCTCAGCATCGCTAATGCAAAGCAGCGTCAGGGAGACAACTTAAATTGCCCTTCAAAGGCAGAAAAAGGAACGTATCATTAGCATGACACGCGTGAAAGGCTGGGGCTGCCGCACAAAGGCCCAGGTAGGTGTAAATGAAAAACTGCATTCCTGGCTTGGCGATAAGGAAAACGTGGAAACAGCGATGCCAGGGTGACAGACGCTTCTGCTTTTCCTCACTGCGCATCTGACAGCTCCGCGCCGAAGCTCCAGTATAATAAGGCTGGAATCCTTTACCTACTGGGAATGTAGGACTCATCCTTGCTTTAATAAGGCAAAAATAAACCCCCAGCTCCTCACCAGCTCTGTGGCTCGTTCTCTCATTTCCTGTGAGCCTCATCAACATTTTCTCTCTTGTCAAAGTGAATTTTAATTGCTGCAGGATGAGATGTTTTTTCAGTGACACCTTTTTTTGGAGCCAGGTCTAACTTCAGTTCCTGTACATAGAAGAATGTTCTGTAAAAAACCTGGAGTAAGTCTTGGAAGCAAAATCCTCAGGAAAATTTAGTTTTAACTGCCTTGATGTTTTATGTGATTAATCAGTTTCCTGAGTTTTTGGAGAAATCAGAGAGAAATAATTTTTTATGAACTGCTTCTCTCACTTCTAACTCATCAAATTGAGTTTAAATGACAAATAATTACTTCTAAGAGCATATGAGCAAAGCTGTCCCAGAAAAACCTGTGTATAGATGGATATTTGTCTTATATACATTAGAAATTCTCACTACAAAATGCTGGAAAGTTGTGACATCCAAGGCATGAACTGGAATGAGCAGATCAGCATTCCCGGTGTTCTCGTGCCAGAACAGAACCGTTCTGTCTGACCTCTTTGGGTTTGCTCACTGCAGGTTCAGGGCAGTTTGCTGAGGCTCTTGGGGAAGTCCCACCTTCCCAGGGGTTCTTTGGGAAAGGGGACAACGTTTGCTGGGTGGAAATCGCTGCAGGCTGCTGTGGGAACACCTCGAGCGATTTCTTGGAAAACCTCACGAGCTGCCAGGCCAAGCTTTAGGCTGCAAAGGGGAATGATAAAGAGAAGGGGTTCTGAAAATACGTGGCTGAAATAAAAAGTTGTGCAGTGAACCCCAAACTTCTCTCTGGGAGCTAAAATAAGGAAAAATTGAAGCTTATAAATAAATCTACTATTAGGTTTTCTGATATAAATTTCCTAAAGTACGCAAGCTGCTAAAAGCCTCCCTCCCCTCCTCACGCACACACTGATTTCATCAGCTCCACAAACCTGTCTGAGACATAAGATTGCTGCTGCTTCTCTTTTCTTTTTTTTTGTGAGCTTTTCTCCCCTGTGACTTTTATGCTTTTGCCACTGTTCAAAAATATCTTCTAAAATCTGATGTAATAAAGACCGAATTACATCCCTAGGCCCTCAGGAAGATCAATAAGTAAGTTAATTTCCTGAGTGGCCATAGAGCTCCTGGTTTGCGAGGGAGGAAAGAGGAGTAAAGGACACAGAAATACGGGCCCGGAGAGAGCCCCAGCGGCGATCCCGGCTCCCTGCAAATCCCGACACCTGCGGAGCTCCTGCTCTGCTCCCGGGCACCGGGACACGGCCCCAGCTCCCGGGAAACCGGAGCAGGAGCCTCAGCCCTGGGGAGCATCCCTGGGACCCGCAGCTGGGAAAGGAGGGAGGAGAGGGGAGAGGGGAGAAGGGAGAGGGGAGAGGGGAGAAGGGAGAAGGGAGAAGGAGAAGGGAGAAGGGAGAAGGAGAAGGGAGAAGGGAGAAGGAGAAGGGAGAAGGAGAAGGGAGAAGGGAGAAGGGAGAAGGGAGAAGGGAGAAGGAGAAGGAGAAGGGAGAATGGAGAAGGGAGAAGGAGAAGGAGAAGGAGAAGGGAGAAGGAGAAGGGAGAAGGGAGAAGGGAGAAGGAGAAGGGACAGGGGAGAAGGGAGAGGAGCAGCACACCTTCCCCTGCCCACACAGCAGGCACAGCCCTCCCGTGCCCTGGCTGCTGCTGCCCTGTGATGCCGATTTCCACTCGTGGGAGTGACAGGCCATGGAGCAAACAAAACTCGTCACAGAGAAGGGAAATCCCAGCGTGAGCAGTCACTGCACTGATCTCACCCCACAGCCCAGACAGGTGCACAGGGGATGGGGAAGGGGAAGATTGTCAAACCCTTTTGGTGAAGATATTCCTGAGCTCTCCCATGGCTGCAAAAGCAGCTCCTCTACTCCCTCCTCAGCCCGGAGCCTGCCTGTGCAACCCTCAGTGACAGACTGAGCCAGATTAATGACAAACCCAGCGCAGCACAGCTCGGATTGCTCTGCAAACCCATCCACGCAGTCAAAGGTCTCACTTGAGCACATTTTAATCCATCCTGAATGCGCAAATTCCTTCCACCGCTGCAGTTTAACCCAGGAACACCCAGCCCAAGCTGGCATTGCTGGATGCAGCGCTGGTCCCCCAGCCTGGCACCCCGGGCACTGCGGCCAGCAAGGGGCTCTGGGGAAAGGGAAGAGTCAGAAAACTGAAGTTCCTCAATCCCGTGGCTGTTGGAAATTAAGAAGGTTCATTTTTCCTGCCCTGAAGCCCCTACACCTGGAGAAAGACTCCGAGCTTTGTGCAGCTCTGAGAGCCAGCGAGACAGACCCTGGCGTGGAAAGCTGGAACAGTCTTGTCTCTCGATAGCTACTGCACAGCGACTCTCCCCAAACCCAGCTCTAGCTCGAGGGCTGTCTGGAGCAGATTTTCCATCAGATTGCTCTGTGGGAGAGCTCTAGAAATTGCCACCTGTGAACGTTTCCAGGCGAGAACGAATGAGTGCTGGAAAAGCACCACGTTGAATTTAAGGTAACACACACAGCTCCTGCACTGTGGTCCGGGTTCTCACTTAGCTGGGTTCAAATGCAGAGTATCAAAAGCTCTGGGAGCAATCAAATCCACTTTAATGGGCCTTTAGCATAAAGGGTAACACGTATAAGCTTTCCTAAGCAGCCTAAAAAAAATGGTTTACATTAAAAGATGTAACAGATACACAGCTATGCTCAAATATTTTTATTTGTCTAACATAAGGAATAAAACAAGTTACAGCAAAGCATGAAACCTGATGAGGATTCTACCTTAAGGAAAAAAAAATTGTCTTTTATAATAACAAATAGTTGGAGCCGGCACATTGCTTTCGCGACATTGTTCCCTTCAAGACAAGTCCAAACTGTTCAGCATTATGAAAACTCTGCCTATTGCTTTGTACCAGAAAATTTATTACCCCCAAATCATTTACAACAGACAGCATGCATTCCAAAACTGATTTGTTACTCTAGGCCACAACAACTCACTTTCAAAGCTTAAAGAATCCATTATGCTGTGCAGGGAAAGCCCGGGAACAAGGCATGGAGAGAGTTTCAAATGGAATTCCAGTACAGAGCTGGGATGGAGGAGCCTGCAGACCCCGGCACACCGAGCATGGGCAGCGCTCTGGGCATGGCATGTGGGGGAAAAGATTGAACAGGATTTTTATTTCATAGAGTGTGCGAGTGTTTGTCACAATTTCAGCAGCGGCTTTGGCTGGAGAAGGAAGCGAGGCAGTTAGAGAAGTCAAATAGGATTAACGCAGGAACTGAGCTGCTGGGGAGATGTCATTACCTGCCCCCACAGAACGGGCCATTTGTTTCACTTTGGGCCGGCGCAGAGCACGAGATGTGTGCTCAGCACTGCCCGCTCCTCTCACTCTGCCATGAGCCACAACAGGCACCTGGGCACTTTGATTTATTTGATTGAAGTGCCTCAGACATTGCCCAGCCATGGTGGCCACTGGAATTTAACCACTGCTGGACTGAGGGTGTTCCTGAGAGCGGAGGGAGCATCACAGCTCAGGGGGCAGAACCAGCTCCAAGCAGCCAGAGCAGCCCCCCAGAGCCCTGAGCCCAGAGCAGCCCCACAGAGCCCTGACCCCAGAGCAGCCCCCCAGAGCCCTGAGCCCAGAGCAGCCCCACAGAGCCCTGACCCCATACAGGGAGTTCTGTGTGAAGGGGCCACCAGGTTGGAGCAGCACCCGAG
Source organism: Pomatostomus ruficeps (assembly GCA_013400735.1). NCBI lineage: Eukaryota > Metazoa > Chordata > Aves > Passeriformes > Timaliidae > Pomatostomus > Pomatostomus ruficeps. Next base: position 72,413 of record VYZT01027275.1, read on the forward strand.
CTCAGGGCACAGAAGTGGTGGCACGGAGGTGGCATGGAGGTGACACAGGGCCCCGGTGCCTGACTCTGCCATGGCACCAGGCTGAACATCTGCACCGCAAGATCAAAGCACTCACCAAGCCAAGCAAGGCTCAGAAAGCTACCTGCACACTTGATTTACAGCCTCTTTAATCACAAGGGACAATCCTCAGGAATTTTTTTTTAAAATCACTGCAAATACACAGCACTAAGAGGCTTTTTCTACTAAGTTATCACAAAATGTAAAAAGTACCATAGAAACAGCATCTAGAAGTGACACCTGTCTGGTTAGCATTTGAAAGTCTGTATTTCTTTGAACTGAGGCACACCCAAACAGCTCAGCCAGGGCTTTAAGTTGTAATTCTATATGACCAAAATACAGGAAACTGCTTTGAAAAGAAAACAAAACAAAACCCTACAGCACAAGTGTGAGTGAGTGGCTGTGGGTGCTCAGCTGCCCCTGGGATTTGCCCAGAGCAGGAGGAGCTGAGTTCTGTGCAGGTGACAGGGCTGATCTGAGTTCTTTGCAGGTGACAGGGCTGATCTGAGTCCTGTGCAGGTGACAGGGCTGATCTGAGTTCTGTGCAGGTCACAGGGCTGTTCTGGGTTAACATGTGGTGTTTACAACTTGATTTTTAATCCAGAGCCCCACCATCCCTGAGCGCAGCTTGGTGCTCTCTCAGGGCCTAGGTTACAGACTGGGTCCCTTTATGTCTCTCTCCCTGAGTCATGTCCCAGTGGTTTATTTCGTAATCACTACTGCTGGAAATTGATTGTTTTTATTTTTAAAGCTGTTAGACATCTGCTCTTCCTTTAACATAAACAACTCTTCTCGCTCGCTCTCTCTCTCTCTCTCTAATCCCTCACCTATTTTGCTTTTCAGTTCTCTCTTGAAATATTGGCTGGCAGTGTCCCAGGCCAGGCTGGACAGGGCTTGGAGCACCCTGGGACAGCTGAAGGTGTCCGGGTCCATGGCAGGGGGTTGGAACAAGATGATCTTTAAGGTCCCTTCCAACTCAAACCATTCTGGGATTCTGGGATTTGTATTTTGGCATCTGGGTCCCCTGGCCACGTGTACGTTCCAAAATCCATTTCTAAACACAGGCAGGTTCTAAAATCCATTTCTAAACACAGGCAGGTTCTGAGCTGTGCATTGGCTCAGACCAGGCAGGCAGAGGCCCCGGACACATTCCCTGAGCTCTGGGAATCCAAACGCTGCGGCTCAAGCATGTGCAGCAGCACCAACCCCTCAAATGCCGCTAGAAAGCACCCAGGGCCAGGCCAGTCCCCAGCCCAGCTCCCCTTCCCAGCCAGTCTCTGCCTCCAAACCTCCGTGAGGTCAGGTGAAGAAAATGCAGCCCCGCTCCCAGTGGAAACCCAGCCCCAGCCCCTGCTTGCAGCTGCAGAGTTTGGTTTTATTGCCCATGCCTGCTGCTGAGCACGGTCCCAGGGGTGTTTCCCGCTTCCCAAGCCCAGCTCTCCAGGGCTTTTGGCTTTCCTGGGAGCAGCAGTGTGCTGAAGGGAAGGTGGGGATCAGCACCACACACGGGGATCACTCGGCAGCCTTCGCTGCACCAAAGCCCTGCTCAAGGCAGGTGTTGAAAACACGGGTTAAAAGGTGAACTTTGAAAGTCCTGAAGGGGGGGGGTTTCCCACCCTGATTTCCCTGCACATTTCTGGTCACTTAGCACGGTAGCTGAATAGTGCAAACAAGCAGTTTTGGTTATTACTGTGTTGGAGGAGTTATTTATTGAGACAAATGAAAAACATTTGCAGGCGTCCCAGTCCGCTCTGGCTACCAGAAGCTCCCGACAGCTGGTTCTCCTGGGCCTCTGTGGTAGTTTAGGGCCACATCCTCATTAAAAACAGATGCACAAACCAAAACTTCCAGCTGCATGTCCATGTAAGCATGCTGGTAGCAGAAGAGACCCATTTAGGGGATGCTGAAATATAATTACATCATATATCCATTAGAGGGACGGTCGCGCAGCTCCCGGAGAACTTGGCAGAGCATTAAAAGCTCGTCAAGGTTGACCACACAATAACTGAAGGGGAGGAAGAAAAAAACACATCAAACCACAGAAAAAGCCCGAGAAAGGGTTTCTGGAGTGCTTTTGTATTTTTCTTTGATCTGAAATAGCAATAGGCGTCTGGAAGTGCACCTGAGGCACAGCAGGGAGAGCGCACCCAGCACAGCTCCACCTGCACCTCGCTGGGTCCCAAACCCCAGAGGGCTTCTCAGCAGGATCCTTTCCTCTCCAAGGACATCCCTGGGTCCTCTCCCCGTCTCCAAGGACTCCTCCCACTGCAGCGTGGGAGACAAAGGTTCAGACTCAGAGTGGAAAAGTTCTGCAGAACTGCTGCTGAAAACTTCTCCAAATGAGTCCCAGCCGCGCATCCATCTTCATTTTGCATGTGCAGGTTGTTTCCAGCTCCTGTTTGGAGCGGTTTTTTAGGGGCTAGAAAAAAAGTACTTTTGTTTGGTTTTAGAATCACAGGACAGTTTGGGTTGGAAACTCTTCTTTAACGTGAGCTTTTCACTGCTAAACACATTGCCCGAAGCACTGTGGAGTCCTGATCTCATCGTGTCCCAGATCTGCAGCTCTGCTCTGCTCAGAGCTTCCCTCTGCTCTGAGAGGTGAGAGATGAACACTGCTCTGCTCAGAGCTTCCCTCAGCTCTGAGAGGTGAGAGATGAACACTGCTCTGCTCAGAGC